>JBCAUA010755119.1:0-14992 GCA_038406235.1 Peronia verruculata | reverse complement strand
ATGGGGGGGGTTGGTGGGGGGGGGGAGAGAGAGAGAGAGAGAGAGAGAGAGAGAGAGAGAGAGAGAGAGAGAGAGAGAGAGAGAGAGAGGAAGAAAGACAGAAGAGAGAGAAGAGAAAGAGAAGAAGACGGGGGAGAAAGAAAAAGAGAAAGAAACAAATAAGAAAAGAAAGAACTATTCGAGAGCCGATCCTCGTAATTTTTAAGCCGTATTTTTTTTTTAACATGGAATTCAATATCATACAGTTTTAACTCATACTGTAAAACGAAAGTATTATCAGCGATCATTTTTATCTACTTTATTAACTTTCATATTTTTAATCCATGGTACCTATGTAACACCAACGTTCCTGGAAAAACGTAATGTAACTGTCCACATACCTGGCTGAGAAAAGAAATGTAAAATACATCGTCTTAAAATACTCTTTATACTAAACAACCATTTCTGGGTAAATTTATATTCACAATTACAAACTAGCCAAGAATTGTTTTTGTCAGCGATTCGGAAAACACACTTGATTGGCGGAGAATGTAATTCTTGTATTTTTTTCTATTACGGCACACTGCCCGTGGAAGCGAATAATGAAGTGTACCCGGCTACATAACCGTACTTTTAATGGTTGTTTTTATTTGGTCGAAGGCGTGTCTTTAAAGCCCATCTCCCTCAAGACCTACAGATACAATAGCCGGGATCGGGAACATTATGGGATCAAATGTGTAGAATAATGGGCTCATTTGTTATATAATTCAGCAGAGCTAGGCACTACCAGTGATGAATAATAACTGAAGTAAGGAAATAATGTGCCATCTCATTTATAACAGTATGAGTAATGCGTGGTCATAATCTTTTGAGTAAGGGCAATGTGGGTTGGGAGTTCAGTGCAAAAAGTTCACAGCAGATTTGACCACTGAACGTAGGGCTAAATTATAAAGTAACTGGCTCTCCAGCTATTCCTTAACTATCGCAAAATTTCGAACTCGGCTTGCTGTGGACTTTAAAAGTTTTATAACATAATTCTACAAGGGCCGCCATCGTTCCTGACTTTGGAAATTATCAGGATCTTCTCAACCTTGCAATGATCGGTTTCCAAGTGTGTCCGAAGGGACAAAGTATTAATTAGTCAATGGTCAGGTCACCTGTGCGAGCCAACAATCCTGTGCACAGCTCCCCGAGATCTATGCACAGTTTAAAATAAACGTGTTCGATGAAATACCATACCCAACTGCCGTCTCTAAATGTCACTGTCATGAGATTTCCTCCCTGCTTCACCTGATATAAGGCAAGTTACATGTTTAGGGTGTGAAGTATCACGTTCTTCAAATTCTATTTCTGAACTAATCTCTGTAATTCAACGGAGACGATAATAGCAAATTTCACCTGTACAAATATCAGTCTCCTTTAAAAAAAAAAAGTGGGCATGTTTTTACCGTGCTTTCATTGGTCTGGTGGGAAAGGGGGGGGGGGGAGAGAAGAAATTCTTTTATTTCTTCCGGTGCATCCACTTCGTTTTTATCTCTAAATAGATTGAAAAAAAAGTAAACATGAAAAAATATTCCAGTATCCACAGGGAAATGGATCTTTGCAAGCATGATATAAATTTTAATATATAATTTTCCCAAAATAATCACTAGATATGAGTCATTTTTAAAAAGTTATACCAAAGTGGTTCTAGCTATTGCTGATGAAAGCTTGTTCCATACTCGAATCCAAAAATAAGTATCTAAGAAGTGTAACGAAAGCAATCTTTTGTTGTTGTTGTTGTTGTTGATGTTGTTGTTTAATGTAGACCATTTATATTCCCCAGATGTTTGTTTGCTTGTCTACCTTTCCATACTCAAAGTCGTCAGGAAATGAAAATAAGAAAAATAAATAAATATATCCCTCAGTATATCATCGGAAGTCCCAGTTTTGTCGAATATAATATTTGACTACCAGGAATTATAATACGTTTAATTATGAGACACAAGCGCCTGTCCCCATATTTCTTTAACTAAATGGGTTATTCGGGAGAACTGCGCAACGAAAATTAATTTTCTGGATCCTTGCAGCAGTTGACAACAAAGACCTCACTGATTTGATATGTGAAGAATATTTTGCCCGTGGAAAACAAAGCTAAGTTACACATAACGACAGTGATAATAATACTAATAATTCAACTTCGTAGATTTTATGATCATTGAGAGAGAGGGAAAAAATATCAGAAATCTAGTTCTATTGTCACTAGTAATGGAATTTTTCATATTATTCTGCAACTTTCGTATACTGTCACGACTTTTTAATATGACATCTGCCAAAGTCACGTATTTCCATCTTCGTCTTGTCGCCTTCAGAACGCACTTCTTATCACTAACAACGATTCTATAACTGCAGTGCATAGCATGAATCTTTTGATAATTGTTAAAGATAAACATTGAGGCAGGACAAGCTAAAGGTGGTAACTCTGTTGTTGGGCTATATGCTTGCGCTGTTTCAATGTGGCATATCCTGATAATGAGCAGCCATCTGGAATGACCAAAGTAGACGAGTTAGCAGTTTTGCTTCTCAGGTAAGTGGTACGTATTTGTAGCGAGAAAATGGTGAATTCACGCTCTGATAAGATTGGACTGCAAGTATGCCAATGGAACTCTGGAGCGGATATTCCGTCAGTTGGCGGCATTCATAAGGTTTCCCGGGCGAGCTGCACTTAACATCGGTGTGACACGCAGAAATAAAAGCTGGGAACGATTATAAAGGGACACGAGCCGTTGTAGTAGACCTGACCTGGTATGAGTAACGCGCATCAAAATATGACAGCACTGCACAGGTAGGCATAGTCCACGTTCTTGTGATCAGAGAGGAATGTACTTATGGCGCTGTTTTTTACCCTACCATTCAGTTGTGAGAGGAGGATGCGGAAGGTATAATTGATAGAGCAAGCTTTCACATGTATGTCAGCAGGCTGTCCTCCACACAATGCCGGTACATCTATGTTGTTTTAGAAGAAGCATG
The DNA here is from genome assembly GCA_038406235.1 of Peronia verruculata. Classification (NCBI taxonomy): domain Eukaryota; kingdom Metazoa; phylum Mollusca; class Gastropoda; order Systellommatophora; family Onchidiidae; genus Peronia; species Peronia verruculata. The sequence goes on along the minus strand of JBCAUA010755119.1, from coordinate 12,004 downwards.
CTGAGGCTGACAACTGTTTGAAAGGATGATAGATTCACTCATTCTTCTCAGTAGATGAAAACCAATGCTGAGGGATGGCAAGCATTAATGCAAGATTTTAGTCGTGTATAGGTGAAAGATGGTATAACTGCAGCAGAGGACAGATTAATGGGTCAACAACAGCACTTTGCCTCTATTAACTCTAACTTACAACCTGAGTCAAGAGAAATTGACGATGCAACTTCAGAGCTGAAGAGGCAGGAAAACATCGGGACCTGTCACTCTAACATTAGCACGCAATTTACAGAAAGCACAATTCATACACCTTACAGTGACAAGGGAACCAAATGGGAAAAATGTGATCATGCTGGAGACAGACATAGAAATTTGCAGAGCCGCTGATGGGTGATAAAGCGTTATATGATATTATCAAACAAGGAGAACAGGTTACATAATGTCAATTATGAGGGTTACTTCTTTCTCTGGCATTTATTAATATAATCCATAATGTGCAAAATGTTAGGAAACAAATATACGATTTATGGACATGGGCAAAGGGGAGTGATTATTTTTAAAAAATATAATATATACATGTATATATACACATGTATATCACATGAAAAACAAAATTTATGCCTGTCCTCTACAAACATTTGAGATAAAGATGGAGAGATTTACATGGGCAAAAATGATATCAACAGAACTTACACTGAGAACATCTTCCACGGTAAGATCTGTGAAGTTATCTAATTTTATGTTCTTCAGTCATAATAATGATACGGCTGATTTAGCTCAGAGACAGTAACAGAATTTACCCACAGATCACTTTCAGTGGGTCTATAAAATCAATAATGTAAGGAACATACGCGCTGATTACTGGACAACAAGCATGACCAAAATTTGCAAACGAAAATATGTGCACAAATCTTGCCCCTAGACTATGCTGGAGAATGAAAATAATAATAATAGTAACAATAGATTTAAGATTAAAAAAAAAATAATAATAAAATAAAAATAAAACATTGTTTCCCATTCAATAATAATTTTTGTGAATCAGTAATAAGATTATATTTCCGATAATATTTCTCAGCTACACATGCAATCATGTCCATCTCCTTAAGGTTGAGTCTATGTGTGGCGTTGCTGGGTCAAGAGCTTTCACCAAGGTCTGTCCAGTTAATGATGTGTAGGGATCTTTGCAGTATTTACCCTAGGCTGGTATATCGCATGGGGAAAAGTTTTCCTATATTAGCATTCCTTGCCTCTCTAAATTACATTCCTTTTCTGACGTCTTTCTGCTCGGGATCTTCTTAACGTCATAATCGTAAGATAGAGACCTCCCAGTGCTACTTTCTGAGGACTCAAAACGTGTGAGATATAAAGAGGATCCGTTTTGGTCGTCGCTACAGCGGGGAAGATAATCATCACGGCCCGGGCAATGCTTGGCCTGAAGTCTCCCTATCTCCTTGTATCTCGGGCCAGAGTATTTTATGTTGGACGTAAAAATAAGTTCAGCGAGCGGTGGTTATCAAGGAATACATATACATTCCTTTTTCCTCAAAGCAGAACAAGTTAAAGAACGGTGCGTGGCTCTTCGGGCTCACTGTGAAAAGACGATACCTGGAGAGGCTGTAAGTGATTAAATAACCGAGTTTGAGTGGATGTTTTTACATAAACACAGCGTAATAAGAATAAAATGTGTTCATCGTAAAAGAAATTGATAAGTTAACTGGAGGGAGCTTCATATTTCTTTGCAGCACGCTCATATGAAAAAGCCAATGTTTTGTATATTAATTGGGGAAAGAACGCCCCACAGCTTACTTTGTGAGATTGGGAGAAGTGTATCTATAAAGGGCATAAAATGTGGAGCACTTTGCAGAGAAAGAGTGAAAGTATGATGATTTATGTATAAATGTCTTAACTATGGCTGACAATGGTGTTCCACTTTTGTTTAAATGTATGAATCACATGAAGAAATAACAAACTGGGGAGATAGGAGAGGGGCAGAAAGTAAACATAAATAGGAGACAAAGAAATAGCAAGCAAGTATAGAAAAGCCAGGTAAAAACAGAGGGAGAGTGAAAGAAGCAGATGAAGCATGAAGAGCGAACAAATACATTTCCATAACGATGGTGGTTGACAGAATGATATACGGCAGGGTTTTTGAAACTTTGAATGTCAAGGAAATCATTACTTTTCAAAGTGTGAAGAAAAAAGACATTGGCATGTTTTATTTGTCTAGCAATTATTTCACTAATGAGTTTGTAAAACCAAAGGCAGAAGTAGTCTGATCGTGGAATCATCCAAAAATATTTGAATGTCAAATGCAAATTTACATGTCAGCTCTTTGGAAAAGGCAAGGCTATTGTTCGGGATTTCGGGATGCCATTCCTCTCTCGTATATCATTTCTGGCATTTCATCCCTCTAGAGATGGCCTAGAAAATCATGCTACATGAATTGTTATAGATAAGAGTGAAATATGGATATATTCTTTTGTTTAAACTTTAAACAGTTTAACCTGAAATAAAGAATGTTCGCGTTAATATTCGCTTTGGATAATGATCAACAAAATCTGTGCAGAGCTAATCATAAAAACTCGTCAGGTATGTTATTTTAACGTATATCTGGGAGAGAAAAAAAAAAAAAGCACAAGAGCTGGTTTCAGTAGATTGTTCTTATCCTCGCAGAGAAGAGCAGATAAAAAAAAAAAAAAACTGAAAAAAAAAAAAGAGAGTCGGTGAAATGCTAAGAAAGAGCCAGAAAAATCTAAGGAATTCCTTTCCACGAGCATACAGTAAAACAACATGTCAAGATAGAAACTGCTGACACGCCTGGTAAGGAAATCTTTCTGCAGAAACTGTCAACTAACTAGTCAAAATGCTTCAAGGGTATAAATTAATGTACAATGCGATGACAACACAGATCATGTCGTGTAGGTCAATGCGTAGTGAGCGCATATCTTTTCCTCAGCTGCAATGACCAGCACCGCCGACATGCCCTGTTTATATCTATGCATGCCCACAATCTTACACTAAAAAGAAACAAGACACGACCAGAAACAAAATCAATTTTCCCCTACGGATTTAATGTTTTGTTATAGTATAATGACAATAATAGTGATACATGATAAATGTTGTTCTGCCTGCTTGACATGCTGATGTAGTCTCTCGTATTGATTGACTACATTCTGCTGAAATGCTCGTGTACACAACATACTGAAATAGAATGGTTTAACGGCTGCACTATCATGATTGTCATACACACTTTGCTTTATAAAAATAACACCTGCAGTTGCTAACACAGGCTATATAAATCTGGTCCGGGACGACCACTATTGCTGGTTACTAAAAGAAATCTTATTTTGATGGCTGATCTTAAAAAAAAAAAAAAACCTACAGCACCATAACTATACCCCGTTGTCTTGAACACTAGAATTATTTATTCCTCTCAGTATACCCATTCTTTCTCTCTCTCTCTCTTTCTCTCTCTCTCTCTAACTCTCTCCCTCCTGCCATGGATTCTGATGGGTGTTGTATGAATATCGGCCTCCTTTTCTTCTTCTCATTTCATGCTGCATAATGCTTGATGATCCTATTTTTTGCAATTTTTGGGCATGCCCTCTTTCATCTAGCATTTCCTCTGTTTCAATCATTTTCTCTCTCTCTCTCTCTCTCTCTCTCTCTCTTTCTCTCCCTCTCTCTCTACATTTGTGTGTGTGTGGGTGTTCATGAGTGTGCAAGGTTACACGATACATTGCTAATAATTCTAGCTCGAAAACTTTTGCTTGACAATGGTCTGAACAGTTATCTATGCAAGGTGACTGAATGGCCACTGGTCAAGACGATATAGCACAGACTTAAGCTGGACAAGAAATGAAACACCCGATGCCCAAACATACAAAGAGCACAAGCAGGAAAGAAGCAGGACAAAAAAAAAAAAAAAAAGACAAAGAGGTAGAAGAAAACGTTGTAACAAACTCATAATGAAGAGAAGAAGAACTAATGAAGTTGTAAGATTATCCTGGTTGAAGATTTTTAATGGCTTCCCTTGCTCTCTTGTTTTCTACTGTCTGCCTCTTATAGCTAGCCCAGGCGTCGTAAAGATGTAATCCCAGCGATCTGACACGATTCTGTATAAAATCTGCTCAGAATTTATTACACATCAAGAACTCTTGGCTAACGTGCTGCATGTCCTCGCATCATCGATGAAAGAGCTTCATCTACCTCATGAACTGGATCTAATGTCTTACATGTGAAACCCAGTATTAAGAGCATGCTTTACTTCTCTATCGTTTTGTTTGTAACTTTTCTAAGCAGTTTCCATGATTAGTGCTGTCCTAGAAGCTTATATGGCTTGCTCACTTTCTTGTGACGCATGTAAAATGTGACGTCCTTTGGCTCTGTTGTAACATTAAAATAACCACAAGAAGATTGACGGGCTAATATACCAGTGGAACTGGAACTGTTCAAGACCACCACGAGGCACCCAATGTCATTCTAACGTAATAATGGAATCAATAGAAAAATGCAGAGATAGGCAGAATTTCAAGGGAATTACTTAAGGACCAAAAAAAAAAAAAAGTAAAAAAATAATAATAAATAAAAATACACACACACAGGAACAAAAAATTGCGAAGTTATAAAGAAATCCTGACCACAGCCATCAATAGCTTGACAAAAGATGCAGGCAGGACTATTCACCATAAAAACATACAGAATTTGGAAGCGTCCGCTCTGGAGCTCGTCACCCAGGGAAATGCAGACACTGAATGAGGGAGGAAACAAGGGCACACGACACGAAGAGAGAGAGAGAGAGAGAAAGAGAGAGAGAGAGAGAGGAGGGGGAGAGAGAGAGAGAGCGTATTTGCTTTTTTCTCCAAAAAAAAAAATGTCCTGTCAACGATATCCATGATTGATTTTGTTAAACGACGAATCCCCCGCGTAATCGATGGGAACCCAAGGACGCTGGATGCAATGATGAAAAGGAGACCTGTTGGCCACATACTGGCGCTGCGGTTACATATTCAGAGGTCGAGCAAACTTTCCACAGGTCCCACTCTTCCCTCGGGCTATTCCTGCCGGTCCACATCCATTTCCATCGATAAACACAAGAACCCATGGGACCAGAAAATTAGAGCTTTATTCACGAGCATCATTAAAAAGAGCCCTATCATAGCTCTGTGATTAATGGATACACTAGGGAGCCCAAAGAGCCAATTCTCCGCGCGATCGGAAACGAGTATATGTCATTTAAGGCGTATAAACCGCAAAATGCGTCCATCATTAAAAAGGATTTCTGAATATAGGCTCTCTTGCTGGAGCAAAACATTTATTGAAAAAACAATCGGTATCAAACTTAGATAAATACTGTCATTAGAAGCCATAAAGCCAATCTAATCCCAATTAAAAGCCAGCTGTGGTCCTGAGAGAGCAAAGTATTGAAAATAAGATTATATATCTAGGATTGTGCATTTTTACTTGAGAGGTAGATTTAGCATAATTTTCAGATCGCTGCTTTAACTGTGATCCCCATAACTACTGGATAGCAAAGACAGCAGCCAAGGTTCACTAGAGCATGTGCATTCTGGCTGTAGAGGCATAAATATTGATGCCAAGAACAACTGGAGTCTCCTATGGAGAAGGACCTATCTGGTAAAACATGATTTACCAGGCCGTATTCAAACTTCATATCATGTTGATACACAAACGTAATCAGACCTGCGATGTGAGCAGATACAGAATTGTAACTAAGTTTGTAAATTCCTTTTTAAATAATGAAATATAAGTTCACATGTGCCAAAAAGATATTTTTGTTCTTTCTCCAACTTCTGTCACCTATTGGAGTATAGAGGACATGCTTTTACTTTATAGTTTCATATGGCCTGCCAAGAGAAAACAACAGAGAAAAAATTACACGGACCTAATGTGCTTATATAATTATATTACTGCACTGCCTTAAACTGTAGCAACCCCCTTCTCCACAAATTGTCGGGCACACAGCGACGAGAGAGCCAGTAGAAAAATAGAGCACAGACGGGTACTGTCCATACTTTCATACAATGAAGAACAATGGCAAAACCTTGAAACTCAAATCTTTTATCTACATCAGAGATGGTTACGATAAACTTAAGTTAGAAAAATAATCCAAGGAACTAAAATAAAACAAACTACACCGCTGACTGCTGAAGTTAGTTCAAATAAACTTATAAAAAATATAAGTCTGAAACACATCAAATGTTACTAGTTAATGGATACTGTTTCAATGTGACTGTAAATGATAACCCAGACAAAACATTACTCAACAGGATGGCAATCGCATCAACGTTATCTAATCTGAAGCCCAGAAACCCACATGGGGAATACTGGGATGCAAACCAATTCTAACAATTGAACTCCTGTGAGTATTCAGAACTCGCAACTATCTTGTGAAACAGACTTAGAGACAATAGATGCCCTGGCTAGACTAGCACGGCATAACAACAGCGCACAGCTCTGCAAGGCGTGAGCAGATTAAAAATGCATGATGTGAAATGGCGACAGAAAGGCTTTACCATAATGAAGGTGCGTGTGCAAGGTTCCCCATCACACTTATGGTGGATAAATGTGAAGTGCTTGATGAAATCATGTGTTGTCTGAACATCAGGTACAATTCCTGAGTGTTTTTATTTATTGTAACTGTAATATGATACAACAGAATATACTTAATATGATAAATATAGAATATAATATAATTTCACATGATATAATAAAGTATAATACAATTTAAATGAATAAATAATTTTCTTTATCATTATACTTACGTAATATGGTAATAACTGTTTGTGTCTCCACTCGCTGTAATTTCTCCTTTTACGTCTAAATGATACCTGCTTTTTGTCCCTAGAAAGTACGACATTAGAATTCAGGACTCAGGGAAACGCTTGGTCTATAATTTAAGAGCAGGGCCAGAGTTAAAGATTAAAGTTGGGGCTTAGCTTAGGATGTGTAAAAAAAAAAAAAAGTTAGGTATGCGATAAGAATGTAAGATTCTGGTGAAAACAAGGATATCCATGGTCACTTCTGTTTCTTTCCTGTTTTATCTTTAAAAAGAGGTGTCCAGCGGCACATCGAATAGCTACTCTAGAGTGAGGAGATCGATTTTCCGTTTTTTTTTTTTTTTAAATCATTTCTGTACCAGGTCATAAGTCCGAAATCTTCGTAAGATTATTTCATATTTTTCTATAGTTGGGAGATATGAAACACAAAAACAAAAAAGAACTCGATGTTCAACGTCACAAAAGCTCCCTATAAAATTGAGAGAATAGATGGCACCTCCAAATCTATCACTAGCTACAGTGGCAACTTCCATTCCTTATTGAAGATTAAATATGCGTTGATAACAACAAGGAATCATCCTGAATTCAGGATGGTCTTGTGAGTATTTCTAAAGTAGATAAGTCATTAGTCTTTGGTTTGGGAGTAGCTAATTCAGACCCGGTGAAGTGAGAATAGAAAGTATATCTTCAAGTGCATATTGTGAGCCAATCAAAGGGCGAATATAAAACACAAAGCAAGAATTGATGCTCAAGAAGAAGCCCCCCCCCTCCCCCCAGAAGACATAAGATATGCATGACTCCTTACTTGAAGGCCCAAGGTGGTTATTTTGATATCTATTCAGCAAAACTGGGGCGTTTTGTGTTTTGTAAATTTGTTCCAATCGTTTCATAGTCGTTATATTTCACTTTTTTTTCACTTGTCTTGAATCTTTTTTTGTGTGTCATTTTCCATCTGTTCCAAAACTCAGTAATATATCATGTTCACCACACATCTTTGACATAGTAAATAGGATGATACTAGTTCGTTTGACTGCATCTCATGAACTCTTGAGAGGAATTTTTTAAATAAAATAAAAATCTACGTTTGTCCATACTTTATAAACGACATTTTCAACAATTCATCAAAAATATCAATGAAATTTGACATTGTTCGAGCCATGTTTTAGATATTTGAAGTTAAAGGTGATATGCAAAATTTTGGAATGATCTGGCATGGAAGTAACACTATGACTAGATTTTTTTAAAACGAGCAAAATCAAAGCTGGTAGCCATTTTCATGGCAAAGAAAATCGAAGAAAATCGTTCCAAAGCAAAGGTAGAGTATCCATAATGTTATGTCTTTAGTACGTAATAGTCACGTGTGGTGGGGACATAGTTAGCTTTTCTTAAAAAAAAAAAAAAAAAATCACAGCCGTTGCATCGGCCTTGAAACCACATCACAATATTTGGCATAAACTCATATTCTAATACAAAGTGCTCACAATAAAACGAATTCACGCAAAAATGCATTCCTCTTCTATTTCTCTGTTTCCCCGAATTACCGTATCATGTGTCTCCTTTTCGAATAAAGCGAATCAAACTTCGAAATGCACAAAGTACCGCTCCGGGAACAAAGGGAATTTTCAAGCAGGTAGAAATGAATAAATAATTAATCTATTATTAGATCTACACCTCTTTTCACATTCCACACGCAGCTCTGACTGTGAGGCAAAATGCTCACTGCTATTATTGTTAACCGTCATCATTTGAACATAATAAAAAATGAACTGTTTTGAGGCAAGCACAACACGGTATACACGTTGGATGGGGGAGTTTCTAATTCTCTTTGTTGTGATTGTCCTTGTAATTTCTAAAGTATTTAAATGAAAACACTTAATAATTTGGTAGACATTTAGAGGGAAAAAAGTACATTCAAAGATAGATGTCCCCTTAAAGCACAAATTTCCCTATACTTTAATGTGAGTTGATCCACCACTCTTGATTGGGCATTTCTATTTTATTTCAATATTTTTGCCACTTGTAATGATTGTTATAATAAAAGTGATATTACGCCCATCTATTCAAGCAACATCTAAATGATGCAGATCAATGCAGTGCTAACATCCTGTTCGTTACACGCCTAGGGCTATGTACATGTGAGTATAATTATGACTATGATTCAGATTGTGTGATGCTGATAATGATGTTTGTTTGATCTAGTTTACTTTCTTGTCATACGTTCCAGAAGACTTTATTCATTACTAACGCACACATTATCTTTATCACACTAAATCTAGCCGATCAGTCCATAGATAAAAACTGTCTCCTCCCTCCTCCTCCTCTAGTTCCCCCTCCCTCCAGTTCTACGAGTGATGGAGTTCTCTGCGTGCAGTTTTATTACGCTCACTATATCGCAGAGCCCATCGCTCATGCCTAGAGGCACCGAATGATTTGAAAATTACACCGGCGTTAATGGAGAGGCTCATGATTACACGACGGTGAGGGATGAGGGACCCAGCTGGAGTCAATAGCAGCAGATACTCCGACGGAGCGACACGAGCAGTATTGATGACATTCAGCAGAGCGACCAAATCTATGTTTTTAAAACCGGCAACGGCAGCAGCACCCGCCTTTAAATGTGTTTAGCTTAATAATACCTCCAGTACGGCCATCTCTTCCTACTAACCCTTACAGACTCACAGAACATCACCCAATAGGCGGCACGGTTAAAATGTCTCTGGTAGCTCCAGCTCCTTCGGTGGCAGTTTTCATTTCAAAAACTACAATCAGTCAGTTTTGGTTTTACCTCACTGGTCAAACATATCTAAATGCCAAATCTGGGCAGATTAGGGCCTTGTCATAATGTATACCCTTTTCCTTTTTTTTTTTTTTTGGTCCCTTTAAATTTATCCTAAATGCTCTCATAAAATATCACAATGTCTATGTTAGGTTCTAATTTTTAAAACTGAGTGTAAAGCTCCCCATATCAAACCAAACTAACAAGACGTAAAGAACAATTTCTGAACGGGCTGTTACCCTCCCACACACGAGACAATGCAAACACAAGGACTTGGTGGAGCAAAGTATGTATGGATAGCAGAATAGTAACCTTTTGATATCAGGGTCATGGAAAAAAGAAAAAGAAACTAAAATAGTTCAGAAAACACCATACACAAGAATGTGCATAATAACGAATGTCGAACACACGAAAGCCTCTCAGAAATTTAGACACTCTTTTATTTTGACTCTTCAGTGCAAAATACTAAGCAGTAACAACTCTGGATCTAACATTTAAACAAGAACCGCTTCAATGGCGTCACTGGGACACAAGATAATTTAATTCTTTTTTCTATTGCTTTTTTGCAAGGTCCGTGTTGTCCTTGGCACATGATGGGCAGGGAATGAGGTGTATCAGTCTAGAGAAAATTCTGTTCTTATTTTGTGCCACTTACTGTCTTTATTCTCCACCAGAAACTGACAACGAGCAGTAAGCCTTTCAAGCCTTTCAGACTGTTATAGATTTTCTAACTGTAGAAATAAATTCAAATGTATTTTTATTATTTTCAAATTGTAGTGGGCGGACCTGTAGGTTTCTGTTTCTGGCAAAGACATCCCAAAACATAGGAGTAACAAAAGACACATTTCCACATGTTATTTAGTGAGCCAATTCTCCCTGGGCGAAACTGACCTATACGTTTTTACGCCGAGCTTGATAACCTTATCTCATTCTGCCTCGTGTCTGTCTCATGAATTATGTTCTTGATTTTTACTCACATGTCAGTCTCCGGATGTGGACAAAGGTCAGAGCTCTCTGAATATTGGAATGCCATAACATTTATTTTTACTGTAAAAATTGCTAACAGTGCGGACATAATTAGGCATATTATTACCGCTTAAGGAAGAGCTGTGCTGATAATAAGCATACTGTAAGATGGTTTGGTGTGTAAAACGTAAGAACTAAACTGTAAGAGAAAATTCCATTTGGAGACGTTGGGCTTCAGGGGCTGAAAACGATCAAGGCGTAATGGAAAGCACTCAGAGAACCCCACTTGAAAGCAGCAGCAACAACAACAACAACAACAACAACAACAACAACAACAACAACAACAACAACAACAACAACAGTGTACATCCTCACATAATTATATTTTGATTGTGGGCTGACACACCGATCATTTTGGAATGGCATGCAATGATTTCGCTGCAAATAAAGTCGACAAAAACGAACTAAATGACTGCCTGCTGATCAGAATTAATTTGGTGACATTCCTACAAGACGTATGGGCTTAACGTTAGAAAAAAAATAATTTTTTTTTGACTGCAAAAACTTCACAGAGACATTCCTTTTTATCTTTTATCTTATTCTGTGCTGACTTTCATAAATAGCAGTATACAAAATGGTCAATGTACTTTGTTTCAAATTACATAAATTACTAGACATTTTAATATGCAGACAAACGCTGAGATAATCCACCTAATGGAGCTTATATTCATTATATTCACTGTCAGAAGTTTTTTAGATTAAAAATCATTATCTTGCTTGGCTTATTTACCACAGCTTTTATTCAAGCCTTGTCCCGTCAACCGTTCCTAATCGAGGCTCTCCCTCTACCACCCCTTTTCCATTCTCCAACTGAAGCTTGCAATAGCGACACAATATCATATTAATATCATTCTATCATTCTGCAGACCCGCTACTGCGTCATAACGATGAAGCACTGTCTGTAGTTAAGCAGATAGTCCAAATGGGCAGCTATCGGATCTGATGCAGTTATGCCATACCACTGCTGTTGCTACTCGCGGACATTGCTATGTATACGGTCATCTATACTGTCTAGTGCTGAACAGATGGTGGTATTATTTTCGCGGTATCGAGCTGACCAAGCAGGTTACGAGGTTTAAAGAAACATATAGTTAGTAAGTAAGTACACATTGCTAGTTCAGAATCAGCCATGGGGCTAACGAAAGATTCTTCTGTTTATACAAGGAAAGAAAGGAAAACGGATAAAAAACTTGTGATGACAACATGTTGAAAAATCAGCAAAAAGATATTATATTCCAATAGACAAACAAAATATGATAACAAACATCGGGATATGCAGGCATATAGACAAACAGATAGGCACACAGAGGAAAACAGGCAGGTAGACAGACTGAAGATAGATAGATAGATAGATAGATAGATAGATAGATAGATAGATAGATAGATAGATAGATAGATAGATAGATAG
>JBCAUA010755009.1:0-14994 GCA_038406235.1 Peronia verruculata | reverse complement strand
GTGGGTGGGGGGGTGGGTGGGGGTGGGTGGGGGGGGGTGTGTGGGTGTGTGTGTGTGTGTGTGTGTGTGTGTGTGTGTGTGTGTGTGTGTGTGTGTGTGTGTGTGGAGATGGAGAGGGTGAACCATATGAAAGAGCCATCGAGAGAAAGAGAGAGAGAGAGGAGGGAGGGAGATGGACTGAGAGAGAGAGAGACGATGTGTGTCGGGAGAGAGTGTGTGGGTGTTGTGGAGAGAGAGGGGGGGGGCGAGAACCATAAGAAAGAGCCAGCGAGAAAAGGACAGAAAGAAATAGAGAGGAGAAGGAGGAGAGTGGGTGAAGGAGAGGAACTGAAAAGAAGAGAGAGAAAGAGAGGCCATCTGTGTCGAGAGAAAAGTGTGGGTGTTCTGTTGAGAGAGAGAGAGAGAGAGCGATAAGGGAGAGAGAGAAGGAGAGCTGTGAGAGAGGACCAAAGAGATTTTGGAGTGATTCAGACAAATGGGCTAGTTGGACAGGAGGAAGTGTGTTTGTCTGTTACACCGAGCCCTAGAGAACATGAGGATGGATGAGCCAGGAGGAGGAAACGCCGAGAGAAAACGAGACACAGATAGAGAGAAAGGCACTGAGAGCTACTGAAAGAGAGGTGGATGAGTGCAATGCTTGGACAGATGAGGGGGCGGAATTGGAATTAGGGAAATGTAGTTACTTTTTTTTTTTCGTCTGGTAGCACTGGGGAAGAAAACGACAAGGCGTTTGAAGCAGTAAATGTAACACTGAAGTCCCGAGGGATCAGAGACAAAGAAACAGCTCCCTCGAGAGTGAGAGAAAGAGAGAGAGGGGAAGGATGTAATCGTAGAACAATGGATATAATTGACAAAGTGAACGGCGAAAGGAGAAAGAAAGATAGTAACAAGACCTTTGTACGACAGAAGAGAGAAAGAGACAGAATGGAAAGATGGTAATCGAGACAATGGATTTATTTGACATAGTGAACGGGGAAAAGAGAAAGAAAGATAGTAACAAGACCTCTCTATGACAGAAGAGAGAGAGAGAGAAGATCAGTATAGTACGATGTGCACTCCAAACGAGATCGGCTTAGGTCTGGTCTCACTACAAACCAAACCATTTCAGGCTGTTCGATCTGATACAGGCCAGACCCCAAACAATTTTTTACTGGTTGTGTCAAGGGATTACAATGAAATATCTGCCATGGTAAGGCCTTAATCATTCTCAGCACAACTGTTATATTGATCACGCAAGTCCGTTGTCCTTTTCTTTCTCTCTTTTTGTCTCTTTCCTCTCTCACTCTCTGTTTCAACTCTTCTGTTCTTGTCTTTCTTCTCTCATCTCCCCCGACCATCTCTTCTTTCTTATTCTCTCTCTCTCTCTCTCTTTCTCTCTCTCTCGTTTCTCTCTCCCGCTCTCTTTGCACCTGTATCTGTGACAAGTGCTTTCTCTAAGGTCTGACATATTTCGTACCTTCTCAGAAAACGGAAAACTGAGAAAAACACTCTAAGATAAAACAGGGAAAAAGAGAGGGTTTGAAACCAGTTATTGTGGTGTGAATCATATCAAACTACGCATATGAAGAAGAAGAAATCAGAAGGCATCATTAGACATCATACAATTGAATACAGAATCTGTAACACGGTGAGGAGTGACCCTACTATTAAGATATAATTATAATGGGGAATAACACTAAACCTTCGACAGTCCATCTATCTTCATCCTTTCATCTCCGTCCCTAATGTCAGTTTCACCGTCTGGAGACATGAAAGAGAAGATCAGAGAAAGAAAGCACTTTTCAACAGCCATGATGAAAGCCACCACTTTCTCGGAGAAGATCAGGATAAGAAATTTCTATTTTAGAGTCTGATGGTCGATGGGTGATTTAAAGCTATAGTATCGGACACATATCAGTGCATTTTCTGCAAAGCAACTTGAATAAAACTCCTCTCCGTCACAATCGTTGTGTAGATAATGCACTTTATAATACACTTTATAATTCAAACTAGCAAATCTGACCCCATTGATTACAGCTAGCGTTGGCTAAACAAGCATCTAGTATCCTCCGCTCAGCATCTTTTGGCACGGATTATCACATCAATAGTTACTGCATGAGCAGTTAGCGTTTAGTAACTAAATTTGGACAAGGAATAGGCCTGTCTCTCAGATGAAGAGTTGAAGCGGATGATTCTCAATTCTAAAGATTCTCATCAGCTAATGAACCACTTTGCCTGAATCTTCCACAGTCTCCTTCAATAATCTGATGTCTGGGCACAAGCCAGTCCACAGCTGAGTACACTGTATCTCTGTTCCCTTGAGATGAGACATTTTTGCTGTCTAGACAAACGCCAGTCTATTGTCCCGTGGACCTTTGATATTTGCCTGACCCGAGGTTGCTTTTAGTTGTCAGTTCCGTCTACCAACCAAGACTAGGCCTATCATGTCATTCCTTTTTCACTTGTGGCGTGTTTGTTTTTGTAGGCTGCCGTGTTAACCTTTTAGTGTTGAAACTCGATGTGATCCTTGTTTTTTAGCGTTTCCCTTTTCTTTTTGAATTGTTACCAGTTTGATAATTATAACAATTAAATTAGTAAAGGGCATTTTTCTGTAGCACTGAAGGGATACAAAGTGCTTAAATTGAACAAGTGTTTTACAATCACACAGTTAGAACATGCATCAACACAAATAGGAGCAACAGATTGTATGGATACACATGGCATATAAATAAGCTCTCATACATGATAATGGTACACAACCCCAAAACATTCTTTATCTTATAGCATGACTGACAAAATATCTCCAAAGAATAGCTAAAAGCAAACGCTACTCAGAAAGGTGCTTGGTAAATAAGCATGTTGTCAGCTGACCTTTCATGATTCTAGACGTCTGTGAAGTTGCATCAAGGTAGTAAAATGATAAATGTTATACAGAGCTAATAAAGATTCTGCATGACTTACCGTTACTAAGCCAATTATGGGAGGTACATTACTTCAGTCAATAGAACTCTTTCTATTGAACTGTCTTTCTGCAACCCTTTTCTCATAAGTTTCAATTACATCCTAGTATGTTAGCAGAGAAAGATATGATCGCCAAAGAAAATGATTTTATGATGAGCATTTTTTTTTTTTTTTTGGTCCTATCAAAGACCATCAATTACAAACAGATGCAATTTTCGTCTTGTTTAGGCAGATAGTCATTGTGTGTAGTAGCTGTCTTATGTGAATAGTATCATGTAACTCGGGTTGAAAACCTATCACACCTGACACTTCCACTTTCTTTTCTGTCAGCAAGGTCATGTTGAAATGATCAAACTAAGATGGAGGAACTCTGTTTGACCTCCTTGGATTGTCTCAGGCAACCCCAGCGAGTGGTCCCCATCATTAGGGCCTTTCCCTCTTAAGACGGAAGTACTCCAGCTGTGACGCTGTCTGGGAGGGGGACATAATTGTGGCTGTGACAGATCCCTAGTTCCTGGGATGAGGTGGGGTGTGAGGGTGGTGGGAGTGAAGCCGATGGGTTGGAAATAAAACGTGGAGCGATAGAGACAATGAAGGAAAAAATTAAGAGGACGAATAAGAAAGCACTCCGCCTGACAGATGGGATCAATATATGTGGTGGGAAAATGGGAAGAAAATTAAGCCCGGACATAGGCAAGCCGGAATAAAATATATTAAGGTAGGAAAGTGCCGTCGGTGAGAAATATTTGTCTGATGTAACTTAAAGGTAAAAATAAGCGCATCGCGCCCACTTTTTGTGGTATGAATGAAAATGAAATACAGGCCCAAAATGGAAAGCCATTTTCAGTTATTCCTTAGGCTACAGATAGAAATGAGACCAACATCAGAGAGATGTAATGAAAGTTTGCTATCCTATGGAGAAGCCGAAATAGAACAAAGAATACAGAGATAGGCGGATGGTCCTTTGAAGCAGAATCAGATAGACTTTACAACGACAAATAATTTCGTGTTCTAATATGTTTTCTCAGCTAGCTGACAGGCATCTGACGATCTGCAATATTTCCAAAAGAAGATTCCCAAAAGCCTTTGTCCACAGCCGTGCCCTTAATTAGATCTGCTTCCAGTGTGATACCAGACAAGATATTCGAACAACTGCATAGCGCAGTGTGGCATGTTAGCTCAGTGATTTGTGCTGCGGCCTTTGGAAGCAGAGGTCGGTGGATCGAATCGCAACGGTTGCATGTTGTATCCTTAGGAAAAATACTTCACACACAATTTCCCTCAGCTCACCCATCTGTAAAACGGGTACCTGGTGTATATCGGGGGAAATGCAGTGGTGCCGCACTGCCTCGACGCAGTCCAAATGGCCAAGCCAATTTCCCCTCCCGGGGGTCAAGAGATGGTACTTTTACTTTTCTTATTTTATCTTTTTAAAGGTAACGAAGTAGATTTCAGTTTCCACAACATAATCTGTCAATTACTGTAACCTGTGACAAGTGACCGAATGCTAGCTACGAGGAAAAAAGAAAAAGCAATCATTTAAATGAATATTTGACAACATTGTCCTTCTTTTAACAATGTTGAACTATTCGAATCGATAAAAAAATCGATTATATTCACAAGTCAGTGAAAGTGAGAGCCCAAAGTGACTCCATTAGCACCAACAAGAAAAGTCATTTGTGTCTCTTTGACCAGTCAGTTTCCTTAAATGAGATGGAATTTTAACCGCAACATTAGTTTCTCTCGGCGCTCAGAGACAGAGCTCCCGAATATCATTTTCACCAGCAATAATATCCCACTTGTTTGGGATTGAAAGTTTGGCACTGAGACAATTGGATGGATGCGAGACAGACATAGAAGCGCCTGAGGACACCGGTTAATGGAGTAGTAATCAAATATATCGTAATATGCAGCATATTAAATGCTGCTGCACAAGCTCACATTAGGCCCACATACTACTTTATGTAATGTTTCTGGTGAGCTCTGTTAGAGCCACGAGTCCAGAACATTACAAAAGTCAGTCAATTTAGATCGTTATTTTTTTTTTTATTTATTTATATATATAGACACGGTATATAGTTTTGTTTATACAGCTCGTGAGCTCAGTTCTCCTTTGCCCTATCTCCATTTTTCATATTTTGAGAAAATTGATGAGTCGTGTTTAGCAACTGTTTTTGTACATAGGAGATAGGACAAAATGATTTTCAAAACATACCTGTTTGAGCAAGTGATCGGAGAAATGACTACAATATGATGGATCTGCTATCCCTTTTTCACATGACATAATATCTCCAAATCGCCCAAAATGGAGATAGGACAACAAAGAACTGAGCTCGCGAGATGTACATCGACTTCCTTTGAGTGGCAGAGCGATCAAAACTGGCAGAGTTTTAAAATCAAACAGAGCCGACAACTCGGCGGATAGACTTCCTAGCATTGGTCATTTAAGGGTTTGAAAAATACAAAATTCAAACTAACATGAGTAACAGAAGCAATTAATTGTATGTATCTTCCGTACTTCTTTCCTGTCTTTCTAATCCATTTCCGTGGAGTCAGTGAAGCAATATCGGAATGATTATTCTTACAATAGGACTTTGCATTTGTGAGGGTCTCTTTCTGCCTTCTGTGACTTTCAAAGCTGAGGCCGGCCCAGTCGTTATGTTTCAAGACCATCTCTTTTTTAGCCAGATTCTGTTCTTTTGTTTTCTGTATCATCTTCTGTTGCTTATGGATTGTTCTCCCAAGACACAGCTTGTTATCACATGACCAGACCGGTTTCTCCTAAAAGGAGGACGTAATGAGGCTAACACACTTATGTATGTTCATCACAAAACTTTCTGGCCGTTTTTCTTTTTTTTTAAAGCCCGGCGGACGCTGGTCTTTCTGGCCGAAGACTGAAAACATCCTACAAAAGATGCCTTTACTGATGGTTACCAACCTCAGAACTCTGTTGGTGAGCTGGATTAGTCGGTGACTTTTTTTCCCCTCCCAGGCTACCTGTTGGCTCTTGTATTCTGCCGGCCATTGTCTCCAGGGCGGGAACACAGATCGATGAAAGATGATGTGGACTGAATACCGGCGATCGTTAAATTGCCTAGCCGTTGACAGGGTTAACATTCGAAGGCAAACAAAGCCAGGGCTATGAAAAGACTTTGTTGATCTTACTTGATATATTAATTTTTTTACCTCATTTTTCTCTCCCTTGCTCCGCTTTCCTATTGTCCAACATTTTCTGAACATTTGCTTAGTTCCTCGTGTTAGATAGATATTTTTTCAAGAATATGTGTAATAAAGCAATATATTCAGCCTAGTATTAGGTCTTCATTATAATAAAAGTTATATCATAAGTGCAAATAGGGTCTTCAAGTCACCGGTTACACAACATGATCGGTTAAATATCCCTAGGCCTTGAGTATCTTTAATTTTGGGTCATTTAGTAGCTCCTTTCAGATTCATTTTCCTCTATTTTTCACTATTTCTTTATGGCTAGATTCCTATTTCTATTATATATAATACTTTGTCGCATTCTCTACATGCTCTACATACTACATAATCTCTTCCTGTCAGGGTATGTTTCCTTGGAGAATGGTTTCTTAATTGATAACTGACAATAATTCACGAAATGCCCAAAGTCTGTTCAATAATTTGTTCTCAAGTCTTACCTTAAAATTCAATCAGCTCCTCTTTAACCATCATGTTAACTATAATGTTATATGGCGTGCAACAAGAACTGAAACAAATTATCTTACTGAAAAGTGGTTCAAATACGTCATGTAATGGTAATTGATCAGTGCTATAAGACCTATGAAGACGGACGAATTGAGCTATTAAAGTTTTGTTGCCAAGTAGTGGCTGCGTTATTCAAAACAAATCATATGAATAGTTAAATGATTTTGGTGAGTCTGGGTATGAGTTCGGAAAAGAGAGAGGCGCAATTACTTGTGAATGATTGTATATTGCCAAATAATAATAATAATAGTAACGATAAAGAGTGTTTATATGTAATTACTTGTGAACAGTTATGTATTGCCAAATAATAATCATAACAGTAATAATAAAGAGTGTTTATGTAGCGCTTATCCCGTACAGTACAGGCTTGATACTCTATTGTAACACATAACAGAAACTAATACAATGTCTTGCTCAAACAGGCAGTTCACAGAAGTCGACGTGATAATGGCTGGCCTGGGTAAGGCAGATAAGGACCAGACAAACTTGACTTGGTATAGATGTTTGTGTGCTGGGTCGGAGCGGACAACAACAATAAAAACAAAAACAAACAAACAAACAAAAAACAAGTGTTTCATTTAAAAACAATAAAAGACAGTTCAAATGGCCCTGTAATGATAATGACTGCTTTGAATATGGCCTTTGAGAACAGTACACAAACCAGCCTATATGTATCTTTACTCTAGCAAGTAGCGGATAACAAGGACTGAAATACAATATCTTACTCTAAGAAACAATTCATGTGAGTTCCCATGTGGCAATGAAGAGCCTGGACGAGACCTGAAAACAGTTAAGATAGATAAACAATTTACATGACACTGGGGTGATAATGGCTGCTTTAAATGGGTGTGAAAACTGGTAGATCTAACCATACGGCCCATAGATATTAGTGCATCTGCAAATAGCCGAAAACAAGAACTGAAATATATGTCTTACTCTAGGGTACAATTCACGTGAGTCCTACAGCTGGTGTGACAATAGCGAACCTAGATGAAACCATTGATGATAGATAAGCTTGCAAGTGTTTTTAGAAAGAGCGGATAACAAGAATCAAAAGACCATGTCGCACTAAAGGAACAGTCCACATAGCCATGGAGTTATAATGACCAGCTCGGGTGAAACCTGGGGAGATGGACAAACCAGTGATTTACTTGTAGATGTCTACAGCAAATGATAGCTAACAAGAACCAAATCACAGTGTCGCATTAAATGAAAAGCTTACACGAGATCTGAAGTGACATTCTGGGTGAAGCTTGTGAGGGCAGCAGACAGACTTGATCTATTCTAGACATTTGTGTGGTTGCAATTAGCGAATACAACGAACGGAAATACTCAAAACAACAGTTCACATAAGACATGATGAGATAATAGTGAGGTCTGGAAGAGGCTTGTCAGAACAGACACAAAGTTGACAGGGAGATATTGACAGAGAGATCGTTATAGGATTGTGTTTTTCGCTTGGTGTCTCTGAGAGTATTGTTCTTCCCTCGGCTTTCTCTCTTGACACATAAACATTTCATTTCCTTTGTTCTCTCCTCTGCATTGGAAAGCCTAACTCAAATACTTGTTGCGGAGGCACATATACCGTATTTCTCTTTCTTTCTTCGTCTCTCATTCTAAGATCTATCATGAAAAGGTAGTTTCATTTTCCTTTTTCTTTCTCTGTTCTATATCCCTCTCATATTCTTTCTCTCTTTTGCCATTTCATTCTCTTTTTCCTCTCCCTTTCTATCGCTAGTCTCACGTTCTCTCTTTCTTTGTCATCCATTTCCCGGCTTCTTCCTTCTGAATAATTATTTTCTCTTTCTCTCTTTCTCCCTTGTCCCTCCTCCTTCCTGGCCGTTGTATCCTTTCCCTCAAGAACACCTGCATATTGAGGATATCAGATTAACCCGAGTGAGCTTGAACGTGCAGGTAACAGGTGAAATTACCCCTTTGATAGACAACTGAGTCTTATCGATCTGCACTGGTCAGAACTCTTGATGACCACTGAAGATGGTCAGTTTGCCAAGGCTAGACCAGTGCATCAGACAATTCTTAACCCTCTGCAACCGACCCTGCCATGTATAATACACTCACAAGTGCAGGCTTCAATCGCTCTGTGAAGACCATAAATACATGCGCCATAGTAATAAAAACTGGCTCTGTCACAGTATTCATAGTGTCTTGGCTGTGACAGCGTCTTGAGTGGCTGGAAAGACCAATCTGGGGACAGCAACTACTACAACACTGAGGCCCCCTCTCTGCTCCCACCTGCAGGCGATGAAAGCCCGCCGTCGGTGGGACGTCTCCCATGGAATACCATTTTCAACGTTTCATTTAGTTTCAAGGGCGACATCTCTTCTGTCACTCCTTGCTCCTGTCTTTTGTCCCGCTCTCTTTCCTCTCTTGTTCTATATTATATGCTTGATTAGCCTTTTGGCATGTAAACGTATCTTACCGTGTTTGGCACAATATAGCCAAGATCGTGCTGATGTGCCGTTAAACCCCAGAGCAAACAAACAAATCACACTAGCAGCGGACGTGGATTGTAGCAGATTTGTCACTTAAGGTCCGTGCCCTCTCCATGGCCCGCACTTCTTCAGCCTGTTTAACAAAGCTGTTCTTGAAACACTGATAGGTTTGGTAACAAGTACTAGTGTGCAGCCTATAGAGCTGGTTCCACTGTAGATTGGTGAAATACAACACTGGTATGTAACAACGTGACCAGGAGTTTAATCTCTTCAAAAAAAAAATCTATAGCTGTAAAGAGTAAATTAAATCTGTTAAAACAGAATGGACAAGAGGGAATATCCGATTTCCAGAGATAAAACTAAATTGGATAGAGAGGCTTGTAAATTCATATTTCAAAGAGTTCACGAGTTCTTCACGTGAGTTGATTGAAAGGAATCACTTTTCTCTCTCAATATATTTGTGCTAATTGAAAAGAATTCCCCTGTGGCTGTTCCAATATCAACAGCAATTATGTTTGAAATATTAACATGAAAGAATCTAGACACTCATTTCCTCCTGTGATAAGATTAATTGGCTTTGTTTACAGACTACTATGTCGCCACTTATAACGGCAGGAAATTCTAGTGAAGTATGATCAGGTGGAAGACTTAGAAAAATAGGTGAAAGATGAAACCTGGACTCAGATGGCATTGAGGTATTGTACCGTTCCTAATTGGATAGCGTTCCTACCGTGTAGTGAAGTACTAAGCAGCATAGTCGGGGGCTATACCGGAGAATGGCTCGTTATAATAGTTATTGAGAATGGCTCAGGAAAATGAAAATAAATTATAATGTTCAAGCTCGTTTTCTCTTTCCATATTTGTCTTTCTGCTTTCTTTCTCACTTTTCTAAACCCTTTTCTCTTTTCATTCCCTTTCTTTGCTCTCTCCCTTGTCATTTCTCTCTTTATCCCATTCTCTGTTGAGCTTACTGTCTTTTCTCTCTCGCTCTCTCTCTCTCTCTCACTTCTCTATTCGTTTTATCTTCTCTTTTTCAATCTCTGTCTCCAACGCATTCCCTGCTTCGCTCTCACTGACAACATCACTATTTGAAAAACAACAACAACAACAACAAAATATCACAGGAACATACAACAAATATTAATAGTGAATTACTTGGGGGGGGGGGGGACCCAAACAAACAAACAAAATTTTATTAGTGTCAGTGACATTATAGTTGCTTGAGAAAATCCACGCTTTCAAATGCCTACTATGCTATAATTCTCTCTCTCTCTCTCTCTCTCTCTCTCTCTCTCTCTCTCTCTCTCTCTCTCTCTTCGCTTGTTTCAGCACGGAGAAAATACATTTACCACCGACATAAAGAAAATCTGGAGTAAAATTAAATCACATTATGTAAGCATTTACATTCGCAACACTAGAAAACTAGAATCTGTTCTTGAACGATACCAGGAAAAAAACACTGATTTTGAAAGAAATCTTTTAATCTTTGCTCGTCTCATTCAGGATAAACCACATATCACCTTTATTTATTCTATCCAGCACGTCCTTTTATCTCGCGTGTTCACCATTACTGATAAGCACATACTCTCATAAGGGTAGAGCGAGTGTTTGGCTGTTGGGAATGCCGGCTGAGTAACTCTTGGTAACGCTACTTTGAGCTACTCACCCCGTGGGACAGATGCCATCCCAAATCTCGTGACTGGTAATACGTTCCTTCCGTGCATTTTATCAGGGGCTTAGACACTCAGACTGATTTGATTGAAGGCGATCGCCGGGTGTCATCACGGCCAAGAGTGGTATTGACAGTGCATAGCATCCATTCGTCTATCCATCCATTTATTCCATCCATCCATCTATCCATCGATCCATCCATCCATCCATCCATCCACCATGATCTGTCCATCCATCCATCCATCCATTCATCCATCCGTCTATCCGCCCGTCAATCCATCCATCCATCCAGCAATCCATCCATCTATCCATCCAACCATCCATTCATTATTCGTCCAACCATCCATCGATCCATTCATCCATCTATCTTTCTATCCTTTCATCGATCAATGTATTGATCGATTGATTGATCCGCCCACCCATCCATCTATCCATCCATCCAACTATCCAGCCATCCCACCCATCCATTCAGCCATCTAGCCATCCATCCATTCAGCCATCCATCCATCCATCCATCCAGCCATCCATCATCCATCCATCCATCCGTCCATCCATTAATTAATTCATCCATCCATCCATCCTTCCATCCTTTCATCCATCCATCCATCCATCCATGTTACTCCTGGTATAATATATAATAATTTGCTCTCTGAAAATCCTCAAGGCTGGAACAGTGCGTTTTTGTATGTGTGTACTAAATGTTTTGTTTATATTAGGCAAACTCATTAATAACAGGGATGCCAGATGTGACATTACTGAGATAGATAGA
Source organism: Peronia verruculata (assembly GCA_038406235.1). NCBI lineage: Eukaryota > Metazoa > Mollusca > Gastropoda > Systellommatophora > Onchidiidae > Peronia > Peronia verruculata. The sequence continues at coordinate 3,432 of JBCAUA010755009.1, read as the reverse complement.
GTATCAAATAGACTACAGCACATGATCAAGAAGGCAGATTATCAATTAGAAATAACTAACAGTGCCTGTCTGAGCTATGGCGAAGCTTATTTATCATGTCAATCCCACAGTCTGTTGACGTGAGATAAACTGATACAAGTCATTAGCTAAATGCGACGTTCGTTCTTGGGCTGAGCCGGTAGATCTTCATTACCTCAGCTCTCAATTTCCCCACAATGACGGCTCTATGGGAACACGGCGACATTTAGTCAGAATTTGGTTCAAACTCGCCCTGATTGGGGTCAGTAACTTACCGTAATTCCCCTTCTTCCCGTGCTTCTGTTATATGACTGATTGGGAATTCCCTTTCGTAAAATATTATATTATTATGGGAGATCACAACTGGGCAGATGGAATCTGGTTCCGCAATTTAAGCTTATTTTCATCTTTCTATGTCAGTTTTTATCTGGTGTATTTTTGGACTCTGGCCTTTACAGTTAATATAGAAATTGCACTAATTCAAAAGAGGTCGTTATACCCGATTTAAGGGCCCACGAATGCAATGAAAATCGTGACAACTGTAATCACATTTATACTGTAATTATGAAGGAATCTTTTATTATGATAGTTGGTTACGTACGGGAATTATCACATCGTGGAAAAGGTAAAATGAAATAATGGACTCAAACGCCACAAGATTCTGATATGTAGAAGTGGCAAAAAAAAGCTCAAATCAATGCCGTTATTGCATCGTGTGAAACTGGTCCTTATTTCCGCTTATATTCATATCACACTAGACAGTATACAACAAGGAGCATTTAGTTACGTCTTCATTGTCCTTTTTTTAGATAGTATTTTGTTTCAAGCTCCATATTGAAAGAAAAAATTACACATGGTATTAAAAAAGCACATATCATAAAATAGAAGTAAAATGGGTAGAAACACACACACACACACACACACACACGAAAAAATATTTTAAAAAAACTCCAACTGGTTTGTCATAACTTATTTCAGGAAATGAAAATAATGATATAGCATCAAGAGAGGATAAATGCACCACACATTTGGTACAGAGAACATCTCAAGTTGAAAGTTAAAAGAAGAAAATGACAGCAAACTGTTCCATAGGATCGAAGGTTAAAAATTCGCCCTAGATACGCATTCCCTGTGGGTGTTTCCGGGTCTTCATTCCAGGATAGTGGAGTTTCATGTCATGTTTTAAATTTTAAACAGATCTCCGAAAGAGCCTGGTTGGACAGGCTGGGGGACAGATCACTTTGGGACTTAAGAGTAAACGCTAGTAAATGGAAGGGGGTGAGGGGGGAGGAGGGGGGGGGAGGTAACAGTGGAAGACACGTCCTTGAATTCAAAGATAACTGGATAACGATGTGCAGACCGGACAAAGAGAGAGAGAAAGAGAAAGAGAGAGAGAGAGAGAGAAAGAGAGAGAGAGGCTGCAAACAGACTCACAAATAGATAGATAGAAAAACAGAAATACTGACAGAAACGATATATCCTATATTTCAGACAAAGTTCTTATCTTGATGCAAGATTCTGGATAGTTCTTACACCGCGGACATGGAGAGCCATCTGTACCCTACAACGTAAATTCACGACCTACCAGAAAATCATGGCACTTGTCATTTGTCATTTCTCAAAGACCTGTTGCTTTTTTTTTTTTTTTTTCATATTTAAAAAAAAAATATTTTTCACCTTCTTTTCCCTACTTTTTGTCTTTTAATTTCCTTCATTTTGCGTTGTACAGTTGTACAGGTGTGAGAAAATGCTGATACATTGCTACTGCTGTGGACTTAGTCGTTCCTGTTGTTCAAGATTAATTTAAAACAGAAAAACCAGAAAGAAAAGAGAGGCTGAGTTGAAAACTTGACAAAATGAGAAGCCAGAAAAGCAAAATCTGAAACTTTCGATTATAGTTCAACATCCCATCTTTACCACCAGTAGTAACATTTTATATAATAGAAAAAGACGGCCCAACCGGCAACCGACTAAACAATTTAAAAAAGCAAATAACACATATAAATAACTTCATCTTGATGTTGAAATGAAAGCCAAATTTTCGAGTCAACTTGACACTTCTTCCGAACACCTCCAATTGCTAAAAGATGGATTGGGAAATGGATTGGACTATCATTTTTTGTTACAAACACTAGGTGAAGAAGACAGTTGTCATGTAATTAGAGAAATTTGAACCTTATATTTTCTACGGAACCAGATGGATACACTTAGCCCATCCCATCCCATTGAATAAGAAGATTTTACTTCTTTCTTCCGCCATAGATTCAGGTGAAGGAAACATCGTTAAAACCTACAGATCCTCCGGGATCAATGCGTCACTCCAGGCAATAAAAAACCCTTAATGCTGGATGACACAAGACACCTCTTGCATCTTTGATGGCGCCTTTGTCAGTGGAACAGAACGTTTGAGGTTTCCTACCAAGGACAGCTATTGATCTCTTAGTCACTCAATATAGGTCACCGCCTCAAGCTCCAGCATTCTGGTAGACCATTATAGTACTGTCATTGCCAGTGATGTAAAGGAACCATTTGTGATCTGCAAGATGGTTTCTCGGATCAATACAATGTCCAAAACAGCACTAGCAAAGGCGGATAGAATTCGAGAGACAAGGCTATGGTAGAATACAAAGCAGACAGAAAGAAAGGTTATGGGCCCATTACATCTCGGAATGAACTATCAAACAGGTACTTGGGACTTAAGCTGTGGCGCATGGCTGTCACTTTAATTCTATTTCTATTGGGTTGTCTTCCACGTTTTGTCCAGGCCGTTTCGAGAGGTAAACGTTTTGACAATGCTAGTTTTTTTAAATGTCAATATGTGGCTCCATTTCACACAAAATGGATGATGTTACATACATTAGAAAAGGGAAATTGAGATTAAAATATTGACTGGATTTAAAAAATGGAAGTACTGAAACTTGAATAAAGAAAAGCAGGAAAACAATCTGAGTCATTGTGTCGGCTCTCGGTAGCTTTCTTTGCTGATGTCAGGCCGATTTATTTTGTCGGGTAATGGGTTAATGGAGAAATTGAGAGTTTTGTTCAGCACGCTACCCTTACAACCATTTCAGGTGGGGAGATCAATGCGAACTTCACCTCGCATTGGAATGCGGTCTCAGTGTAAATCTTTGCTACTTTGTTTTTAAAGTCTTACTACCTGTTATACTTGTCAGACACGACATGGTATCCAAGAACAAATGACTCTAAAACTGCACTTTTGTTTCTTTGTTCATTTTCGAAAATAGACAGCTTAGGATAAAACAGTTCATCTGTTACCCCTCCACAGAATATTGGCAGAACAGAAGTGTCAACTGTTCCACTAACATAACTCAAAGTCACCAATGAGGTATTTCGAGAAAAATCACATGACCGAGGATTTTCGCTCACACGCTGATTTGTTTACTTGCTCTGCGC
>JBCAUA010754789.1:0-14995 GCA_038406235.1 Peronia verruculata | reverse complement strand
CTGTCTGTCTGTCTGTCTATCTATCTATCTATCTATCTATCTATCTATCTATCTATCTATCTATCTATCTATCTGTCCCTCCTGTCTTTCTACCTGTCTTCTGAAACAAATCCTGACTAGAATCGACGGTGACCCGGAGATTGTGTCAGTCCCACAAGACATCAACAACAGAAACTTTGCTATGATAATTATTTTTCAATGACTTATAGACAGCACATGAAAACGTTTTTGTTGCTGATGTAATTTGTAAAATTTCATCTTATAAAATCTCACCGCCCATCGCTATGAACAAGGTCAAAAAATTAAAAAAATATTTACCAGATGGGATCAAGTACTCATGGTTACTGCATTGCTAATGATTAGTTTTCGAACATGATGCAAAGCGAGATAGTCATTCACAGGTTCGTGAAGGGTGTAAGTGAATGTAACGATCAAAGCAGAGATCTGTATGACAATATACAAAACATTAACCTACATACATAGTCATGTGGCTGTTATCTTGTGGTCTGTTAATCCTGTCAGGTAAGTCAGTGTGACATGAAGACAGTGGTCTCTAAAAATTGTAAATTACATCTGGGCGAACGTGTCGTTGTTCACACAGACCTGTATACTCCCCCCGTGAACACATACACACATATAGAAGAGAAAAATGTATGTGTGTGTGAAAAAGAAAGAGAGAAGAAAAGAAAAGAAAGGGCAATGTTTACATTCAAAGATTCAACAAACAAACAAAAGGAAATAAAGAGTGCACGTGAGTGAGTGAATAAGTAAATAAGTGAATGAGTGAGTGACTGAGCGAGCGAGCGAGTGAGTGAGTGAGTGAGTGAGTGGGTAGTTGGGGGAGTAAGTGAGCGAGTAAGTGAGTGAGCGAGCCAGTGAGTCAGTCAGTGAGTCAATCAGTCACTTAGTGAGTCAGTCACTAAGTCAGTCAGTGAGAGACAGTCAGTCAGTAAGTCAGTCAGTGATTGATTAAGGGGGACAGAGAGATGGGAGTAATGTAAAGATAATGAGTGGGGCAGAGAGGAACAAAGAACAAAAGAGAGAGTGAGAGAGAGGGGTTGGTGGATAGATAGTGAAGGAAAGAGAAAGAAACAGACAGACACAATCTAGACAAGAATGAGACGGATGGTAGAGACAACACAACATGTTCTGACATAAACAAGAGAATAGTTAAATAACCATAATTTCTTCACATATTGGAGAGTCTTATTTTGTGGTATGTTTCTGCCTTACTATGCCAAAATGAGACGACAGATGTAACACAAAAGGAGGCCAAAACAATTGCAGCGGAGATATCAGATGGATGACCCGCTTCAAATTTGGCAAGCATAGATTACATGCCGAGATAGAGATGGATTTTGGCCGACATAAAAGTTTCTCATTTGTTATGTCAGCTAAGATTATCACAATTTTTCTGAAAATAAGTTTAATTGGAGATAATATATTGTGCTGATTAATTTATTATTGACTGCCACGTTATCAAGTACATGCACTTTACTCTCTACTTCACTCTTTCAAGTGCTATAATAAGCGATTAAAATACTGAATCAATTATAAGTGGTTTATCAGTCGCAGCATGAGATAGGACGAATAATTATAACTCATTTATATATATATATATATATATATAAATATTTTTTTTAAGTCCAGCCGCGTGACATTGATAATTCATTCGACAAAAGTAAATGATATTTTACTTTAAACTGTCTTGTGTGGTTTTCATTTCTAGATTCCTTTTCTCTATTCCTTTTCTTGAAATTTGCAAGCAGATTTTAAGTGAAATTACCACAGCTTAGGAAATGGGATCAAATATTTTGAAATTTAATAATAGTGGCGAATGAGGTGGTTTTCTTACTTATGATCATTATTTTATTCAAGGTTTTTTCATAAGCATTGCAAGTTCTCAAAACGCCTTTAGAGTAGTTAAATTATAGCCTATGAACTGCATTTTTCTTGGATTAGAGGTAGGGACTAAGTTTTTGACTTTTATGCTTGGGATCACAGATGCCACTAGCAATAGAACCTTTATGTTTGCTACAATCATGAACAGACTGGGTTGCAGAGAGAAATCTTTCCAGAGAAAGAGGAACTTTAATGACTTGAGAAATTTGACATTGAGCAGCTTATACTAGACTTTTTGATGCAAACATCATCCTTATATACATATCCTAACATAAGACCAGTTTAGATGTCTACAGACAATTTCGTATAGATTAAATATAAGCAAAAAAAAAAAAAAAAAGATGAAATTCATCTAAAATACACGCTTTTAGGAAGAAATAAACAATCAAATAAATGAAACAAAGAAAAATGCAAAATAATACAATCTGTAAAAACGTAAACCAACCTTTCCCTGGAAATTCTATAGAAAAAGAATGAGCCAATACCAACGTTGTTTTTGCGATGCTTACGCTGCCTAATTCTACGAACTAGAGTGTAGGTTTCAAAATTATCTTAGGGAACGACTTCATTTCGAGCAGGGAATGAATCTACGTTTTTCACTTTTCGCTGGATGGCAAGTAATCATAAGTATCAGCTCCAAAAGGTGGGACCTAGTTTTGAAAAAAAAAAAAATAATAATAATAAAAAGATAAAAATACATGACATATTATGTAATATTTTTATTATTATTATTTTTTTTTTAATATTTCAAACCAAATATGGGAAATCAAGTAAAGGTCCGGGTGATCTCAACCGTCATTTTAGAAGTGCTGGTTTATCACAACTAGATAAACAACGCATGTGACCTTTGGGCCCTCTCGTATGATGTCTATATTCCTCAGAAATCATAATCTTACTGGGACATACTTATCAGCTTTATAACTTTATCATCTGATTCAGCGTTGACATTGCCAACAATGAGGCTGGTTTAAAATACATGTATAATCTAATAGGCCATTCTGTCCCATCTCAAGATTACAAAATAAAGAAACTTTTCTAACCGACTATTCCTCTGTTACGATACATTGGGTAATGAGCACCACAGGAAGTAATTTGAAATAAAGACAGTTGCTAGAATTTAAGTTACCTGTTGTGTTCCATTCAACATTTTCAATCCTTTTCTGTCGAAAATATTAATCAAGACGTCTTAAAGTGAAATATCATCCTCTTCAGGATGTTCAAACTTTTGCTCCTATTTTTTAGACTTCCATCAGATCATCTTCGCTCCACCCCACCTCACTAGGTGCCAAAACAAAAGAACACAACACTCCTCACGAGCCCATTCACACAATCACACCTTGTGCTAATCTTAATGATAATATTATTGGTTGTGATCAGTCTCTCCATCCTGCTAACTCTTGTTGTTTTCAAACTATAATGTTCTTTATTTCACCTTATTTTTGCTATTCATTTTATAACTAGATCTATATAATTATTCATTCAATCATTTTATATTGTTTCATTTCATTCAGTCCTTTTTTTATTTTTTTTCTCATCTATGACCTCATATTGCCTTATTTTGTTTTATTTTATCTTATTATATATTTTAAAAATTTATTTATTTTCTTTCATTTCATTTTATTTATTTATTTATTTATTTTCTTTCATTTCATTTTATTTTATTTATTTTCTTTCATTTCAATTTTTACTCTATTTATTCTGATACTGACTTGTTGTTATACTAAGAATGTCGGAAAAGATGCTCTTGCTTCTCTCACTGAGGGTTTCTGCATGTCTGAATAAAGAAAATATTTGTATATAAACCAAGACCATAGTTTTTATTTCGCCTTCCAGCCATCTCACTCAAATCTTGTAAAACACTTATAGTTTTTATCATGTTTCCGCTCTTCTTCAGCAAGCCCAGATAAATTGTATCACCATTGAAGCATGACCAAAATAATAATAATAATAATAATAATAAAAAATATGGGCAAAACGTGGTAAAAATTGTCATTCTTCCGCAACATTAATGCCATGCATTTTGAAAATTATTTCAGTTAAGTTGACACCTCCGTTAATCTTAACTGACTTGATAAAATGTCTAGGGTTATTAAAAGCTGCTACAAAGAAAACATAGGAGTGGAAGGAAATATATTATAATTCTGAATCTCTTTTTCTGTCATGTCATGTTAAAGCTCTTTGCCATATTTACAAGACTGGCCTTGGGTTGCATATTCTTTGGTTATTATAGAAATAATAACAATAATAAAAAGTTAATAATTATAAAATTTTAATAATAAAAATACATTTAATTAAAATTCCAAACTCTAGTTTCCTCAACATCAAAACACAGCAAGTGAAAAAGAAAAGAAAATTAAAAGAATGAAAATACCTGTAATTAAAACAACAACAACAACAACAACAAAAATAAAAATAAAAAACATATTGAAGCTTAATATAATTTGTATTTCTGCTCCTAAATAATATATCACTTTTGCTAAAGGTTATCCTTCAATTTGAAAACTAGAATCTAATCACTATCGATGGATATTCCATGGTACAACTCACAACAGTTTTAATAGACTCAAGCAAGGACAGATTTTGCTTGCGAGGACGACTGATTTTCTTCCTCTGCTACATAACACTTTAAAAGCACATGCACAGAACTCACTGTTTCTCCATACCAGACTCTCCACAAATGCATGTATTTAAAAACATGTAGTTCTGGATCAGGTAGTTTTCTTATTCGTCACAATGGCTGAAGATAACAAGAAACAAAGCAAAAAAAAAAAAAAAATCACAGGAGTGAAAAAATCTAGAGGGGAAAATGATTAACTTTGATTATCAGGTCAAAAAGTGTACAAACTTGTAGGTGGGAAAATAATATTAACAACAAGAGATGAATATAAAACACAAAAGGAGGAAACAAATCCATCGATACATTATTATTTTATTTTGCTTTCACAGTCTAATAGGTGACCAAGCGAAAAATGATTGACAAAATTACCACCACTAAGAGTGGGAATTTGATGGATAGTGCTTTACATGAACAAAGAAAATTTCTAACTTTGACTTTATAATTGTTCATATCATCAGAATGAGAAAAGATAACAGTATATAACACAGAATGAGAACAAGCTTGATAAGATATCATGTTGAAATAGAAGATGACAAAAGTCTAGCCAACATCACACGGCATCTAGAGATATGGGAGCTCTGACACTGCTTGTCAAAACATCTAAAGTTAGAAATCTTATAAAATAATATTCACAGACATTCACAGAATGATTAAATGGTTCAATTCTAAATGAGAGAATATTAAAATCAGTTATCATGTACCATAACCAATAGTGAATTCGTAGCTGTATGCGTTTTGTCCCTCACATAATTATGTCATTGTCTTCCTATCCCCCCTCCCCCTCTCCCTTCCTCGTCTCCCTTTTCTTTTTTTTTTTTTTTGTGTTATATATATTTCTTTTTTTTTTTTTTGTGTGTGTTATATATATTTGTAGTATTTGTCTTGATCGTCTTCGTTACTGTTGTTATTATTATTATTGTTCTGTTATTATTTTTGTTTCCTCCCAATGTAAAATCAGGAAAACTTTGTAGCAATAAAAATTGCAGGTGATGCACCAGGTAGAAAGCGTCTCTGGACATCTAGAAAATCACCATTTTAGTATTAGTCTCTCAATAAATCATGAAGCTGATTAGGAGAGAGAGAGAGAGAGAGAGAGAAAGTAATCCATCGTCACATAATTTTACTTTCACAGTCTACGCGATGACCTCGTAGTTAATGACTGACAAATTCCTATCTCTAGATCTAGGAATTTGATGGATGGTGTTTCACATGAAAGAAGACAAATAGACATGAGAAATGGCACGAGTCTGAAACTTATGGCATCTTGTCAATATCGAGCTCTGAAACTGCTGTCGAACTTTGTAAAATTATGAAAAAATATCCACAAACATTCAAAGACTGCTTAAACAATTCATTCCTAAACTATCTTTGGAATCAATAGGAAAATGTGGACAGCCAAGAAAATACAAGATGAGAGCGAAAAGAGGACACGGGTCAGCGGGAGTAGGAGATGGACGAAAAGGTTTCCAGGGGATCGGATGAGAGAGAAAGGGAATGATTTACTAAACTTAATATTCCACAGCAACAAATATTCATGTTTCGTATTATTTTGCAACAATTGGACGTTACCGGACATCAACATTCATTTCATACTGAAGACACTCTGATCTCATCCCCTCTCCATGTGTAAATAAAGAAAGACAAACATAATTGTAGGCTGAGATATTCGTATTCTTCGATTTCAACCACTGGACATTGATAAGCTTATAGTACCGAGCTGAAAAATACAGCAGTTGTTGATTTTCAGCCCGGAACAATAGTTCAGTGTCACAGGTGATATAAGGGACGCCATTACAGGTGAGGCATGTTTATGTCTCTCATTTCTTTCATTTCTGCAGCTAGAACAGTTTAGAGCTGATAAATGTGTCGGACAACACGATAGCAAAAATGCAACAACATACACATACAGACATATGACAGACTGGCTATGTTCCATATTATGCATAATCTGGGGCTGATACTATTGTTAGTTTAAAAAAATCGTAATAGTGGATTGGTTTCATTTGTGAAATGATAGTCCACAGAAGATGAGACAAAAATAGCAACACAAATATTTCCAGGTAAAAACTATAGGCTAGTAACTGCTAAGCTCTGCCTGAAGAAAATACCTTGATCCTTTAAATTATTTAAAAGAGACAGCTAGATAATATTAACATAAAAAATGACAAGTAGTCAGACGTACAGTTAGGTATTTCTGTAGGTGCAGATTTTATGACAGATTAATATAGTGGATTATTTCAAAACATCATTGCCCTGTGCTGTGACAGAAAAATCAATCAAGTAAGGTATCATGTCTGACCATTCTCCGCTTTCAGTCTGATGACCAACTTCTCCACTGTGACTGTGATCACTTATTCCTGCCCTGCCCAGGATAAACACACGAGCTCCCTCACATCCTTGACGGGTCTTGTTGGTGTATCTGTACCTACAGTGATGTTCATACGACAATCTTCTTCGGCCATTGACTTCACCCAGGCAGATCTTCTGACTTTGTCCTTTGGGGTGGGAGACCATAACACTCAGGGGATGCTTGTCGTTGTAGCGTTGTTTGTAGACATATTCTTCTTGAGAGAAAACACTGGTAATATTTCTTACGTTCAAAATGACACGGCGAAGAAATCGTCCCAGTTCATCAACTTGTCCATAAAGCTCCCTGCATTTGTCCAATGCCAAGTCCCAGTCCTTGACTTTATTGTCCTGGATTTGTTGTTGGAGAGCATTTATATCCTCTAGACAGTGACTGTAATTTTTCAGGAGCATAGACAGCCTGGTGAACAATAATCTCTTTCTCTTGTGGTCATCGCCCTCGCCAACAGCAGTGAGGTCAAGCAGAGCTCCCATGGGATCTTGCTGCTGGATATCGCTATGGTCCTTGATGGAGAGAGGTGCTTCAAAACGTTTCTCTGATAACTTCTCTGTTTCACTCATTTCATTCTCCAATAATGCCAAGTTTTGATTTAACGTTGCTTGCAGTTGGACCAATTTTTCTGGAACTTCATCGACAGATGTGACATATTTGACAATCTCGTGCTTGTGCTGGATCTCACGTCTCAATCTGTGATATTTGATCAGCATTTGTTGTAGTCTTTTTATCAACTTCGTGTCATGTGTAACAAATGTCATGTAGCACCAGTCGCTCTCAATGTCATTGAACATTTTCGTTGCACCACTAACTGACGGACAGGACCTTAGATCTGTGTCATCTGTTTCATAAAAGAAGTGACACCGACAATTTTTGCCCTCCGTGATGTCAAAGACAACTCTTTTGGCTGTACAAATCACAACTTCTCCCCACAACATCACAGAGATATCAGATTGTTTACAAATTGTACAAGGACAAGGCAGATCTGTGTACATGTTGACTCTCTCCACCCATCCCATGCCTGTGTGTGACCTATTTCCGTCATCATAATACGGGTAAGGGACTTTGGTATTCGGCATCAGTTTTGGTCTATGATCACTGCTGCCATCTACTGTCACAAGAGTGGTCAGTTTAGCCTGAAGTTTGATCATTTCCACCATGATGTCATCACAGTGTAGGTGTGGCAGATGTTCATTTGTGAAATCTCTGACAGAAATAAACGCCGTATTTACTGGACGATTCTCTCTCTCTCTTTCTCTCTCTCTCTCTCTGAGTTCACACAGACACAAACCTGATGCTGATCCATCTGTCAAGGCAATAGTCCCTTCCTCATATTCTTTCCCCTTACGTCTAGTTTTCATCACAGGAAATTTCCGTCTTACCCACGTCTGAAGTTTTCTGCACACTTTCTTAGACTGGCACAGTATGGCACAGAGCAAGACGATGCCAAATATAACAACAATCGCTAATATTGCCGCCATGTAACCTGCTATATTTTCGTCATCTTTATTTATGTGACTTTGTCCTTCTGCAGTACAAAATTTCTCATGTGGAAATTCATCACAGCTTTTACATGAACTACTGGTATGATTTCTGTGGGACATGTAAGTTCCCTTTGGACATGGCAGGCAGATGGCTGAGGGATCGGTGAACAAGAACTCGCCTTCTCCACATGTGACTGTAGAAGATAAAGAGAGCATGTCAATAATTTGATACAACTAGAAACCGAAGAATTACCTTCCTAAAATTTCGTATACCAATCATCAGCCATTATATGTTTTTGTAAGTATCGCCAATTGGCATTCATGAAAATCTGTTCTGACTTTAATGCTTTTGTGACGAGTTCCACAATAGTAAGTCATACCCCAGCTAGTGCCCGTCTACTATTGATATTTATTTATTTATTTATTTTTCTTAAAGTACTGATGTTATTGGTGCATGGTAGGTAAGTTCTTTTGTGATGATGGATGATTCAGAGCTTTGTGATGGAGATGTGTTAATGTTTGTGGTTGCTGGTGCTGGTATTACTGTCTTTTTTTTTTCAGTTAAATACTGTTATCTTATTTTTTGTTATTACTAGTATTGTTGTGGTCTTGCTGCTGTTATTAATGTTAATACGTCAATTGAATAGACAAGAATATAAGGTTGCTCATAGTCAGAATAACAAGAAAATCGTTGACTGTAGGCCAGTCTAGGATGGGGATTAGAACAAGTATCAGTTAAATGATGAGAATGACTCAGGGAAAACAGAGAACCGGAGGAAACAGAGGAAGAATATCATAATATATTCGATAACATAATACGTGTGAAGTACTTGTATATACCATCTCCAACTGTGCATGACTACCAGATGTTATATGGCAAATGAGTTGTAATAACATGATAGTGACGATGACAATGACAACACATAATTATCTTGCACTATCCATCTACTCTGTATAATCATTTATTTCTTTCCCTGCTGTTTTTGTTCTTGTTTTGTTTTGTTTTTGTGTATGTGAGGCATAATTCTAGTATTTTTAAGTCCTATAATTTATGCGGTTCTTTTGGGGAATTTCACATGCGTCATATTATCGTAGACATTTCAATGTTACTGCTACACATTATGGATTATAACATAACGCTTTACCTGTGAGTGGGTTGTACGGCAGGACACAAATTGGTCCGTCAAGTGTATCCACTACAGACATCCCAGGCTGGGGACAACACACAGTGTCACGTGACTGCTCACATACACGGCCTTCATAAATGTTACCGTCTGAGTTCTCAGAGCACTTTCGACATCGGACACAGGAACTGGTGGACAAACTGTGGGGCTGTTTTCCTCGGTAATAGCCGGGTATACAACCAAGAACTGTTGGTGTGTGCTGTTACATGGCTGTAAGACTTTCTCAAGCAATGGCTCGGGGAATTTACAACTTTTGCATCTGTCAATGTGGGTATGTTGGTCCTCATCCATGTATGTGTTCTCATAGCAGGACAGACATGTGTCTGTTCTTAAATCTAAAAATTGGCCCCGTCCACAGAGTTTGACACATCTGGTATCTCCTGTCTGTCCAGTGTTACTAGGGGAGCGAGAGTAGCCATCCACACAGCCAATAACTGTTGAATGTGTGGCGTTACACGCTTCGAGGATTTTCTCTTTCCCAGACTTGGGACCCTCGCACTCCTTGCAGTAATTATTGATATGGTTTCTCTCCGCCATGTATGACTTGTGCGGACAGGGAAGACATTGATTATTGACCCCATCCAAAGACTGACCGGGTCCACATTCACGTACACAATCTGGATGTCCGTTCTTGTTGATATAAACACCATAGTCTTCACCAGGACAACAAACAGCGTCCTGATATAACTGACACTTACGTTTGGCAAACTTACACTCTGTACATCCTTCACAATGACCGCGGTCGTCTAGCTAAGATGGCTGTGTCCGGTAATATCCGTCAATGCAGTGTATTACTGTGTCGTGACTTGGGCTACCAGGAGATACCAACTTTTCTAACTGCATATTTTTAATGCCTGTACATGAATAACACTGCCAGTAAGAATGCTCCTCCTCTGGCATGAACTGTCTTTCCGGACACCATATACAAACCCGGGGTCCTTTGTATGGTTGGTAGAGTCTCTGTCCTAGGCCACATTTTGTTAGCTGTACTGACAGGCCCAAATGTAGTGATGAAAGGATCGATATCAAAAGGTAAATCGACCCCTCTCTTCGCCTCATTGTGGGTTGATAATGTGTGAAATGTGCTGTATGAAAAGAAAAACAAGCAAAAGAGCTAAATATAACCAGAAAAGATTATTATAGCTCCTAATACAAATTGTGGCCATGATGGCACAGCAAATGTCTGATCTGCTGGTTGTGCTATCAGTATGTCTATCTTTGGACAATGGCAATATAATAATGTAGGCTTTGTCATCTCTGGATGATGTCTTTCAGACATGCATCCACTGCACTTAATTCCTAAATATTTTTCATATGATTGCCTTGTTCAGTAACAGTCTTTGTTCATCGAGTTTAGTATTTAATTCATAATGTAATTACTATGTCATGAGATTTCATCTGCAGGAAAGGTGAGAGAGGTGGAGACGTGTTGCCAGATGCACAGACAGAGTAATGACGGAGATAGGTAGATTTGATGAATCATGTCAAATAAATAAAATGAATATATGTAGCAAAGTCTTGCAGACAAGAGAAATGTTGATGATAATTATTAATACTAGAAAACAAAACAAAACAACAAAGAACAACATGTTACGGATATTTAGGCAGATTTCTAAATTGCAATTAAAAATTGTACATTCTGCTTTGTTATAGATCAATTACAATAAGGATCAGTTACTCTTGTCTCATAAATACTTATATATACAAGTATTGCGCGAAGCAAACATGTTCAAACCTGATATGGTTAATGAATTTCAACTTTTTTAGCTCTAAACTTACCTCTCGACAGATCTGAAGTACCATTTTCAGGTGCACATTGTAAATTTGTATGTTGTGATCAATATTTGTTGATCAGAATTTGCAAAAATAAACCTATGGGACGCAGATCTGCCAACCGATGTTATTGTGACGTCAACTTGGACCCAAACAACACACCAAAGTGCCCTGTTATGTTACAAACTGAGTTTAACCACATACACCAGTTCATGTTAGTGGTTAACTGGCCCAGTTGTCTGTGTTTATCGGACAGGTGTTTGAGTGAGTGTGTGATCGAGTGAGTGAGTGAGTGAGTAAGTGAGTGAGTGAGTGAGTGAGTGAGTGAGTGAGTGAGTGAGTGAGTGAGTGAGTGAGTGAGTGAGTGAGTGAGCGAAAGAAGGAGTGAGTGAGCCAGAATTAGCTTTTTTCCAAAATATACAAGCTTATTCAGATACAGCCTGTGGCACATAATAATATCCTTCTTTTAGTCGCGGTTAATGAACATTGTTGCTTTCAAAAAAAATTTTTTTTTAAGAGAGAGAATACAGAAATCATTTCACAAGTTGTTTGTACTTTTAGATCAGATGTTACTTTCCGAAGTTCAGCACCAGAACAAAACATAGACTAAGATTTGAAATCAGCACTGCTTTTTCACCTGATTTTTTCATTATTGTTTTGATCCCTTGCTCTCACTTACTGCTTCGATCACTCTAATACGACGGAGAACAAAGCCGTGTGAGCTGGATTCCAAAAAGTTCTTGAAAACAATTTGTCATAGAAAACACACATTCTTGAGAAGGCATCGATTACATCTCGCCTGGGTTTTTTTTTTCCACGGGAGCTATTGTTCCTGCTGTGATCTCGATTGATGTTCGTCAGTTACTGAACTGACACAATATTAACGTTATTGCAACTGTATGTTTCATGTTATAAAAATAGCCAAAAAAAGTAAAACAAAACATGACTTCAGTCAATTACAAGTGACCGAGCTTAAAAACATACTAATTTGTATGATTTGATCACAATCAAGCATGCGGTGGGAGCATAACCATTTTCCACGTCGTGTCAATACTATGTGCGTGATCTTTACATTAATTCATTTTGTTTGTAAATCTCTTGATTTGAACTACATTGCAATTGTTGTATTGCTCACATTAATATGTTTTGACACTGAACCAACATGAGCGATTACTCAAGTTGACTATTGATTACTGGTTATAGACTCCATCTGAAGAGATTCCTCTGAAAACAGTTTTATTTGATCAACAACAGTCATAGGTGAAATTCTAAAGAAGTTGATGTTTCAGCAGTTATCACTTACAGCACTTTCATAAAGAAGAGTCAACGTGCTAGTAAACAGAACAAACAGTGTCAAGGCTACAAGAACAAAAGTCTTCAGTTATTTCTAGAGCAAGGATGTTTAGTTCAAGGTTTTTTTTTATATATATATTATGATTGTTTGCTTGTTTGTCATCATAGTTGTTCTTTATGGCGACTGACTTAATTTGTCATTCCCAACTTCATCTCTTTTACCAGCGGCATTTTTTTTATTTGTCTGTATAGTAACTGTCGAAACAACTGTCTAGATAGTTAGAAAAATTTCAATCTTCTAGAGGGAGATGCCAATCACTGTACATCTTAATATAGAGGAGCAGCCCAGCCTGTCAGTTTTTACTAAAGCAGGTAAAGCTTCTAAAAAATCCCTGCAATTTTTTGCAATGGATCAAATTATGACTGCCACTTTGCAATGGAAAACTATTTAAGGTGATCTGGAAAACTGCATATCGACTGAGTATGGTTCTACATGTAGAAAACATAGATTCTTAGATAGCCATAGGTTTTTGCAACTGCCTTGTAAGATCAATGACCTCTGACGATTTCAAAATAATCTATAACAGAAAACTTGGAGGAAAAATCTGAACATGTATTAAAGAAAGGAGTCGATCCATATATACATAAATTCTCTCACAAAACTCCAAGGAACAAAGTTACCTCCTAAAGAAGCGTTCTACTAAACTGTTAAACAAGAAGTTACTTCACATGAAGAATATGAAAGAGCAAAGGAAATGTGGAAACTAAACAGGACAAAACAATACGAGCTAGCAATGTGTATTGGCTAGCTTATGGCGTATGCTGCTCAAAATAAACAGAAATTATGTCCTCATTGTGTTGTCTATTAATTAATAATGAATAAGTAAGTTAGTGAATGAATGAAAGTGTGATGGAGAAGATGTATAACAATTTTAACATTAATATCACAGGCTGTCCAACAGGAGATTTTCTGCCAGGATGAAAACAGGGTAACAAACTTCCAATCATAAAAAAAAAAAACAACCCAAAAAACAGAAAGTCTTGTAACTCTGTACCAAGGAATTCAAGAAATGCCTATCTCCGTATGGTGAAATCATCAGGAGTTGAGATGGTCAATCTTCAAACTATACTGACCATTCTTGTCAGAGTAAATAGCAACAGTGACCTTAACCCAACGTTTTTAGTATAAAATAATATGTGAAATCTCCAACCGGTACTCCAGAGACACATGGAGAAAGAAAGCTATTATATCAAAGGGGCGCGTCCTGAAATGAGGATTTTGCCCAAAAAATGCAATTTTGAGCTTTTGTTTTCTCCTACAAGTACTGCGTTTTCTGCGTGTAAAAATGGTATCTAAAAGTCCCTGCCTGTCAATTCTAACGTGTTTGACCAATGGTCATTCAACGGTGACCTAGCTTATAGTCAATCAGGATTTGGCTCCACCTGGCTGCTATATGAGGTCGAAGATCATCGCGATTTGATTATATATGGACAAAGGGTGCAAAAAGCACTTGAATATCACCTCTTCTAGCAATATCACGAGTTCCAGTGCCAGGGATGGATAGTGGATGACCACTATGACGCGAGAAAAACTGCTGATCATGCAAATTATCAAGGGAAGTGTTCTAAACTGACTTTCCTCGTCCTATAAATCGGGCAATTTTGCTTTCTTTCTGCAACTAATAGCTCAGATGTCGACTGAATGTCATAGTAAATGTCAAAACACTCTTGGTTTGCACTCAAAAATGATACGGGGGCACAAAGAGGCTCTCAAGAACCCGAAAATGGCTCTTACGAAGATGGGGGTATGAAGCAAATGCCGATAAAAGATACGCCCAGAGAGCCAAACAACGTCAACAAGAGGCCCAAAAGTCATGAAAAGAGGCTAGTATGTAAAAAAAAAGCTGTTCCCAGCCTGAATGCCGAATAAAAAACTCATAATGTCAATTTTTCGCTGAAAATAAGCTTTAAAAGCGCTTTTCTCAAAACCCGGTTTTTTGACAGTTTTTTTTCTATCTTCTTTTTTGTTTCCGAACCGATTCAAACCAAATTTGGTATGCATTATTGTCACCACAAAGCCTAAAAAATTGTATATGCACGTTAAATTCGATTGGTAAGTTTTTGAGAAAATTGGGTTTTTAGTTTGAAAAAATGAGAAATTTGAATTTTCGATATATTATAGCATCTTCAAAAATTTATACAAAATTTTGTATTGCATGGAACGTAATAAAAATATGTAACTTTTTAGATATTATATCAAACAATATATTCACTGGGTTTTATGAAGTTGCGTTGTAATTTGTCGGAGGAGATAGATTTTGAAATCAGTCAATTTAGGGACGCCAAAATCCAAGATGGCGGCGCTGCCATGGCAACCGTA
>JBCAUA010754679.1:0-14996 GCA_038406235.1 Peronia verruculata | reverse complement strand
CTATCTATCTATCTATCTATCTATCTATCTATCTATCTATCTATCTATCTATCTATCTATCTATCTATCTGACCAATATGGTGACACGCATTTTCGCGGACAGAAATTTGAAATTTGGACAGTTTGCCTGGACATCAGTGTCTCTGTTAACTTTTCATCAAATGTTTAACTGCCAAAGGTTCTTTAACGTATGTGACATGTATAGGATTTCCACAATATATTGCTCTTCACTGTCGAGGGCTAGACGCCGGGCTTCCCAACCCAAGAAACCAAACGGGCGTTGAATCGTTAAAAAAAACAACAGCAACAAAAAACAAACAAATCAGGCTCTAATCTTTACCAGATCGTAAGATTCGAACCTGCAACACTTTTCAAGATGTCATGCCCCCCCCTTTCCCTCCACCTATCATCGTATTGTATGTAAATAGTGGCACGAAATTTCATGTCATTTCACTGAGCCAATTGACCATGTGCCAAATTACTTCCCTTTCCCCGGTACAAGACGTCCATTCTAAAGAAGAAAATAACAAATACCGGTATGATTTAAAAAAAAAAAATGTTCTCTTGTTATCTAAAAGATCAGTACACAAAAATTCTGAAATATTCACAAGGGGGGGGGGGGGGGGCAAGAAGTCAATCGTCTGTGATTGTACATGACTTACTGCGTTCATCGGTGGATAGTAATCACTACACCTTCACCTTATGAAAACAAAAAGCAGCAACAACCGCCATGTTAGCTGTACAATTCAACTTCTAAGCTTCATATAGAAAATATGAACAACTGCAACGACGTCTACAACATCAGCAACTGCTGGCCAAGAACTACCGCAACATGTCAAAATAACAACTACATACCATGTGCCAAGCAAACGAACACCTTACTAACACAATATCATAATCATTTTTAGAATAACACACCCCATTATATATCCATTGACAGGACACACACTTCCAGTCCTCTTAACTCGTGCGTGCATGTGTGTACCGGTTGTTTTAATTCCCCCCCCCTCCCCCGCGACCCCCGCCCGCTCTCCACACTTCCAACCATGATATCTGCAAAAGTGCTTGACGGTAAATCCTCATTTCAATTTGTTTTTGGAGAGGCGCGCCCTACGCTGAGGACACAGAAAGCAATACTCAATACAGGAACGCTTAGACGAAGTGGCCTGGTCTAGATAGTTTGTCCCCTGGATTTTTATCTACCCACAAGAATATCAAACCACAGATCTGATCTTCGAGATCTCCAGACTGCAGGGGCCAAGTTCGTCAATCCTCTTTTGGAAATTCAACCAAGTATGGCAAGCATTTTTATTTTTCCACCGGAATACAAAAAGCTAGCTTATGTAGTACAACACATAGCAATTTATTTCATTTCGTTCTGTTTAATTTCGTTTCTTTTCTTTCTTTTTTGCTGAAACGTTCCCTATTTTTGTTTTGCTTCTTTTCTCTTCTTTATGCGTGTGTCTCTCTTTTCCCAGTAGTATCACTTAGCGCTATGCGTGATCTTATTTCCCAAGGAGCCAGTAAGGTGAATGGGATGTGAAGGGATAGAATGAGAAAATAAAACTTATAGGAAGAAGGAAAAAAAAAACGAGAAAGAGGGATGTAATGAGGAAGAAGGACAGAGTGGTTAATAAGACCAGGAGAAGGAAAACAGAAAAGAGTGAGAGAGCAAACAAATCTGACGAATGATGAGATTCCAATAAAGAAAATTGGAAAACAGAAAGACATAGAGTGAGACAAAGGGACTGTCAAAACAAGTAGGCAAGGAGATTCCCTTTATGACTTCAGTCTCTTGGTAACAAAGTTTGTGAATTCACAGAGATGTTTGAAGAAATTGTGAAGAACAGAGAAATGATGGAAAATTCACCAGTCTGGGTATTGATTGCATATTTATCTTTGTACGCAACAACCGAGGTGTCGCTTCATCCCTCCCTTCATCTCTCCCTTCATTCATCCATCCATCCATCCGTCCACCCATCCATCCATCCACCCATCCATCCATCCATCCATCCATCCATCCATCCATCCATCCATCCATCTCCATCCATCCATCCATCCATCCATCCATCCATCTGACATAAAAGCTTATTTATAAATTTTGCTATTCTGTGTTGCTAGAAATGATCTACAAGATGATGTGTTTGACAAGATCAGTGAGACCAGGAAAGAAGCTGTGGATGCCATGAGCAAACTGCAGCAGAAATTCAAAGGAATGTCAGGTTTGTAGTGCCAGGATTGATCCTAATTTTTCATTATTAGTTGTCATCAACAGTTTTCTCAGCTCAATGCTATCAACATCACTAACATTTCCTCACACCCAATGTGCTATGAACATTCCCATTTGATTCGTGTACAGCTGTAACAAAAAATTGCAAGCTGACCTAATCTTTCACATCTACCTTATATTCTGTGTTCATGACCTAGGTAATGAAAAGTTGCAGCCAATCTAATTTTTCACATGTACCTTATATTCTATATCCTTGATCCAGATGACAAAAAAAAACACAATCCAGTTTAATCGTGGCATCTACATTACCTCCAAAGCTCTCAGTTCAGATGACTAAGAATTGCAAGCCGTTATAGTCATTAAATTTATCTCATCTCTTTACTCTCACACTGCAAACCTCCTTGCTCTTGAACCAGATGATGAAGAGTTGCAAGCCAACCTGGGCCGAGCTGAGCAGATCCGAATGTTACAGAGCGAGAATCATCACCTCAACCAGTTGATCCTGAAGATGAAAACGGTGAACAGCTGGCGGCAGAATGTCAAGACCCACAACTTCCTGAAAACAGTGAGTTGTTTCCTTTCCTACATTCATAGTGACCTTTGGTAAACTTGAAAAAGCTTTACCTTGAGATTAAATTACATTCCTTCCTCAGTTATGATGATTGTGTTGAAGAAAATCTGAATTCAAAGTTTACCTATTAGAAATACCTGACTCTGGATAAAAGTTTATGTGACATTCTCCATCAGAATGATGCAATTTTGCATGATGTCATATGAAAAGCTCCTTTATATTAAAAAATTGAACCTCTTACCTGAGGGGTTAGACATCTGCCTCTCAATAATGGTGAGAAAAGTTTCATGGGTTTGAATCCCACTAGTTAATGGGAAATATAAAAACCTGCTGGCTTTTTTCCAATGACTTAATGGTCCCTAAACTTCTTGAGTTGAGATGCCCAATGTCTAGCCCTCTTAGATGAGGACAAATATATTTTGTTGGTCTCGTATGTACATAAATACATGTGAGAGAACCCTTGGCAGTTCAGAATCAGATGAAGAATGAAGAATATGTGGAGATGCTGCTGTCTCAGCAAAATTTCCAAATTCATATTTTCTGGTCACAAAAATTCTGCCCAAACTGGCTGTACACTTGAAGCTGAGATAATCCCACGTTCTTAGAATGGAAGGCCACATACATGATAAATAAATAACTGAAAAATATATTGAAAGTTGCCCATAATCAAGATAAATTTTTCTCCTTTAAAATACTGAATTGTTGCTCCATTCAGTATCTATACAAAGTCAAAATCATTTTACTTTGGTCCGACTAGCCTTGAAGAAGCTGAGATATTATGATAATTTTGATAAATACTGACAGAATCTGGATGTCATGTAGACTGAAACAGAATGGCAGTCATGGCTCTGAAATAACATGAAGTTGGTGTTTCCATTTCAGACATCTGACCTGCGGAAGAAAGCTGAGGGCAGTAAGAAAGATCATCTAGAGGTGCGGATGTTGGCAGAGGAGGAGGTGGTGTTGCTACGGCAACAACTGGTTGCCATACGCAAGGCCCTTACTGCGACAGAGAAAGATTGCAATGAAATTAGGAAGGTGCTACAGAGGGAGGT
Organism: Peronia verruculata; assembly: GCA_038406235.1. NCBI lineage: Eukaryota > Metazoa > Mollusca > Gastropoda > Systellommatophora > Onchidiidae > Peronia > Peronia verruculata. The sequence continues at coordinate 11,140 of JBCAUA010754679.1, read as the reverse complement.
AATATTTCTCTGTCAAAATATCCTTATCTTATTTTTTTTTGTTGTTAGAGTTCCTGTATATTTTTCTGGTTATTCCTCCTGTGTAAAATGTATGACACCTCCTTCAAATGCCGGAGACATGCAATAATATCGTCACATGTCACTTACATTTTTATGTTTTGCTGAAAAGAGATAGTAGTTGTTAAGTTTTAGTGTCTTGAAATTATTCAGATTGACTGCATTCAGAATCAAATACTTGATTTTCATTATACTAAGTTGTTTAGCTATAGTTTGAAGAAACTGTTTTGTTGAATCTTTTTTTTACACCAAAGTGGCAGAATGGGGAATCAATTCTCATCATTCTTATGAAGTGCATCAGATGAGTGAAGTACTTGAATTCAACAGAGGGAGAAATAGAACTGTGATCTGTTAGCCAAAATCAGATTAAATATATGAACTGCAGATTGATCTGTATGTAATTTTACTTTTCTCTCATTGAAGAGATAGTGTGAACGTTTTGTGAGAGAACATAGATGTTGTACAATTACATGAAGCATGCTCTTGCCAGTTCCTTAGCCTGTACCAAATAAGATGTATGTATCCTGGATATGTGGTCTAAAAGGCTGTTTTGCTTTCTTGTGTGACAGCTGAAGATGAAGGCGGAGAGAGAACATGAAGAGTCTCAGAAAGAAAGAAGCAAACAGCAACTGGAGCAGGCAAAACAAGCCAGCATTGACAAACTGGTAAGTTCAAACAGTAACCCATATCTGTCTTTCTGCATGCACCAAATCAGCCTGGCAGTCTTCATTTTGTTTGTCATAGCATCTTTTTTCAGAATCTAACTTTCGTTCTGTCTTTATGCATTATTAAACAAACAAGCCTTGTCCAACAAACTTGGCCCCCCCCCCCCCCATGGACAGAATTTCAGTGATTTTGAAAAGTTGTTTTATTGTTTTTAATCCATTACAATAAAGATCGCGCCTCTGGAACATCTGATATGCATATATAGTCCTCATTATATGATAATTCCTGAAATGTTGTACAGTTTATAATTAAAAAGCTATTCAACTCCAAATAATTATGCTTTGTATTACATGATGGTTTGGGTGGTAGAGTTTTGTCCTGATTTTGTACAGTTTCCTTTGCCATAGAGATTATCAACTTATGACGACGTTATTTTCATGGGGCACAAAATATTGGCATATTTATTTTTTTAGATTTTGGGCTTGATGGATTAGTGACAGAATCATCCTGTCATGTGATAGTAGATTTTGGCTTTGATGGATTGGTGATTTGACAGAACCGTCCTGTCATGTGATACAAAGGGTTGACATGTTTCACTGATGCTAGATTTGGTGAGATACTGAATGACAGATCTTTCTTTCATACCATGTGGATACTAACATGTTTTGCTTTTTATTGTTTAGTGTTTGACACATTGATGAGATGACAAATAGTCTTTTCATAGAGCATAAAGTGTTAACATATTTCACTGATCCTGAATATGAGGGATGGATGTATTGACGTTTGTACTATGCAGTGTTGCCATTTTTTTATCCCCCTTTCCTTTGACAGATTGACGAGCTGACCGACAAGGAGTCCAGGCTGAGGAAGTTGGAGGACGAACAAGACCGGTCAACCAAACTGACCCAGCTGGCCTACGAGAAGACCAAGAGGGACGTCGAGACCACCAGGAAACAGCTGAATCACGAGCGCTCACTCAAACTGGACGCTTTCCAGAGGGTAGACGTTCTGCAATCTCAGGTGGGAAGCTGAGCCTTTCAAGGGAGAGAATTATGAATAGCATGAGATGCACTTTAGTTGGAAATACCAAGGAAGTGTGCGAAGAAAGAACTAGATAGTCATCTGTAGAATATAGAACTGAGATCCATAGTCAGCCTAGGGATGTGAATTTTTGTATGTGTACCTGCTGCTATAACAAGTTATTTCCGTAACAAGATGATTCAGAGAACAAGTTATATGTAATTTCCTTACTTTTGACTATGATATTTTCAAACTGTGATTAATCAGAATTGAAAGAGGTTTCAACAAATAATGACTGCTTTCAAATTAAAGAACAAAAAATATATCATGTGAATTAGACTCATTGTGTATCAAACTAATATTTCTGATTTTTTGGATACATTGCAGTCAGTTTCCACTCACGAAGATTTTCAAAGAATTTAAACATACTTTCACTTTGTCTTTGCAGGTTTATGACTTTGAGTCTTGTCTGCTAAACCGACCCCCATCTGCCGCAAATCCATCTCTGAGTAAGGAAATGTTTTCGTTGTGCTGTATGTAAATGAAGATCAAGGAAGCAGAGCCACACATAACCACTTTTACTCATTGGGAAAAAAACTTAATTTTTGCTTCTAAAGACATCCATACTTTTTGTTTTGTTGCTGTTCTTGATCTAAACTTTGGCTTTAGAAGTGGTGACTGTTCTTTTTTGTCTTTTTAGGTGGGATAGTTAAAGCTCAGGACTAAACTTATGGAGCTGTTATCTTGAAAATTTTAAAAAAAATGGATATCTATTGTTCTCCCTCTTTGTTTTCAAATATTAAATTACACAACTGTTTGTAGAATTACAGCATCATAATGTGGTGGGAAGGAGGAAGTGTGATAAGATGTAACATGGCTGCTTTTATGTTTTCCTTGCTCTATGGTTACGATTTTGTTTCTCTGGTGGTCTTGAATGGCATGGAAATATGTACAAGAAAAATTTAAATATTCCTCTGCAGATTTATCTTCATTCATGAGAAAAGATATTTGATATTTGGCTCCAGCTCAGGCCCCTGGAAACTTAAATGTTGATCAGGCCACAACTTCTTTCTGTTAAAACATGCGAACAATTTTCTTATTAATGAAAGTTTACTGTGACCTTTCTATTCAGAAATATTGTGTCATATTATGGGGTTATTATATCTTGTGGAGACTGAACAATGTTGGCAATGGTAAGGACAGCCATCTGTTATTTGTTATTATGTATGTAGTCTTTCAGTCCTAAGGAAATAGGATTATCTAGACTTAAAGTGCCTGCCCTACTTTTGGTGAGAAGAATTTTTGTGGGTAGGAATTTGGAATGTTTAAAATTTTGCCCTGACAGCAGCCTCTCCACCCACTCCTCATCAACATGAGAGTAAACCATCAGATTAGAAGAACAGAAAGGAGAATGAGAAGTAACAGTGCAAATAAGTCAGCAGTGAGTATGAAATAAGATAAAATGGAAAACAAGAAGTTTGTTTGTGATAAGAAATTTGTAATAAGAAATTTGTCCATAAAATTAGTTTTTAAAAAAAAAAAAAAATATTTTCAGCAAAACCACGATCCCGAGCCACATCTGCACAGCTGAGCCGGCACAGTCGTCCTTCAACAGGCCAGTGGCCCCCGGCAGTCACCTGGCCAGCTAATCGCAGCTTAACTCCCTTTGGTGAACTCCCCATGGATGCTTCTGCCCCTTTGAACAACGAGGCGAAGAAAATTCAACGACCTAAAACTGTAAGTATCTCTTTTGCTGTGTCAACTTTAATTCCCACCCGTGTTCCTGTATAAATTGTCCTCTTTAATACAAATTTTGCTGCTTTTCCAGATTTATGTTTTTGATATCTATTAATTGCCTCTCATAATTTTGATAACTATACTTAAACATCTCAGATATCTTTCATTTTTTTCAAAGAAACCTTATGAATGTCATTATGACGTATTTGGTGCAACTTAACTGAAATAGAACTCAAAACCTAATAAAAATTTTGCTATGCAGTATGACTGCGTTTTCCTACAGATTGTATTTGTTATATGGGATGTAGATTAAGAAAGTGTAGTTATTCTGTTATGAAGTCTAAAAGCATAATATTTATTTTAGTCAAAAACATGGAGTTCTAACCAAATCATGTGATTATACATCTTTTCTTTATGTTGACTGATCCTTATCTTTTAAAGATTCTGTTAACTGTACATCATTTGTGGATTGTGTATTGGCGTTTGCTTTTATATTTTAATTAATCAAAGGAAACAGAGCTTGCCTAGTTCTATATCAGTTTATCTATTGTCAATGCACTTGCTTCTTCATATTTAAGTTCATCATCAGGAATGATTAACCCTCCAAGTGTTGGTAATATATAGTCTGTGGTGTCAGGGAAAATTAAAGATTTTACCATGTGTTGGAAAATACTTAGAGACAGGCATACCAAAATAAAATAAAGCCCATAAAACTATAAATTTTCTGATATTGGAAGGAATATACTGCAACATTATATTTTTTTTTTCCCTGTTTGTTGACATATATTGACCTTGACCTTGATTAGTTGACCTGATAACAAATCACAATACGCCCAGTTAAATTGGCCGTGACACCACAGAGAGAAATTTACATCCAATTTAATTGGCCGAAACCACTTGGTGGGTTAAAATATAAAGAGTTGAAACGCATATTAATATGGTACCTTGTTATTTTTGTTTTTTCCAAAATGTTTAGGTTATGTAGCCTGATATATTTACAAGACTATTTTTGCCCTGCTAGCCCTCCATAACTCTAATCTTGATCACATAACACAATAGTTTATTGTGTTATGTTATTTTTTTACCATGGTTGTGGACAGCTGAGATAACCACCGCTACAGGAGGTTGAAAAGCTTATAAAAACCACAACCTACTAGCTCCTTCATTGTTCTAGAATATGAGAACTAAAACGCAAACAAAACTATGTCCAAATTCTAGTTTCGTCATTCTTAGGACATAGAGAAGAGGAGTGCTTTTTTTAATTCTGTTTGTTTTTTTAAAAACTTAGATTTAATCCTTTATTTAATCAGTTAGTATAATTTATGTTTTTATTTTTTAAATACACTTGATGAATAAATAAAGTTTGTGTCAAACAAATTCCCTCAGGTTGGTGGTCGACTGCGGAGTCGGATAGCTGAGCAGCTGCTGAACGAGCTGGAGCCACAAACTCATCGCACGATTGTTCAGCTGGAACAGCTTCAGATAGAGGGTGGCAGAAGGGGAGATAAATACTAGACTGGGGACTCTCGGGCTTTTCCCAGGGTTGTGGTCGTTGGGGATCAAGGTCAACTGGGAGAGGTTAAATTAGGTCAAGGTTGTGCACTGGATGCCACAGTGGGTCATGGTCATAATGAGGTCAGGTCTTTTCGAGGTCAGAAAAATGGAGGACAAGATGAAAATTTGCCTTTCATGAAAGAGAAGTCAATAGCTTTTTGTCAGACCATTACAAGAGACTACAGCTTTGACAGGGATACTGGATCCAATAGAGTGGATGAGAACTGGATAACAGTTAGGTCTGAGCAATGTGGGAGATCACAGAACAGGTTATCTGGAAGGGAACGCTTTCTATCATGGCAGCTGCCAAGCATTCAGGATGATGAGGAAGGAGAAAGAAGGGCCCTGGAAGAACTCAATATGTGGTGGGATTTACCTTAGGGTATCATGTGAGAAATGTTTGTGAATTTCAGCATCCTTGATATACTTGATATAGCTCACAGACAAAAGATTACTTTGAGAAAATAGTAAGATCAAAGATAATGTGAGAATTAATTTAAGAAAAAAAAGAAAAAAAGAGAAGTAAAGAAATGCCAGCTATCATGAAGTTTTACTGCTTCAGTTCATTCTGGAAGAAAATTTCACACACAAATATTTTCTAAAACTGAAACTTTCTTTCAATGTATGAGAAAATGGTGAGATTTATTTTTCAAAAAAGAGAAACAATCCATGTGAATGCAATGCTTTACCAACTTATTATGGAACTTGACCATTTCAAGTAATTGTAGAAGAAAAATTCCGTGCAGAGAATTCTTGAATAGATTAGTCAACATAAACTGAAAGAAAGATGAGACACAGTATGGAAGGATGGAAGTGAGGTAGAGAAATGTTCAACAATACATAGCATAATTCTAATGATTTGGAATTGTTCATTCTAAATGTGAAAGGTATAAGAATAAAGGAGGAGTTATTTTGCATGATATGTATGAGTGATTAAGAGATCTGTTAATGCTCACATATACGAATCTGAGAGAATTTTCAAATTCTGTAGAGAGGCACATATTTCATTCACATGTTCGTGCACATTTTTCAGAGCTTCAGCAATATCTCAGAACATAAAGCTGCACTCATTCATTACATTCACTGTTCTTGCAAGCAGCATGATGAAAAAAAAAAAAAAAATGAAAGGGTGACTTAATTGTATGGTTTACAAATTTTATAAGTTTAACATTTTTTGTCTATTTTTGATGGGCTGTGGTGAATTTGTAATTTTTCAATGTTCATGTGCTGCCATTGTTATAAGCTTAAGCTAGTGTTTAGGAATAGTTATTGTGTTTAGTGTAAACCTGATAACCTGTGATATTTCTAGCATATGACATCATTTTTTCTTCTTTTCTTTGTTTCTTTTTTTATAAATTTTTTTTATAGTCATACATGATTGTATTATGCCAGTTTTACACTCCTTACAGCATTCTTTTTTCACACCCTTGCATTGTGGTAGCCCTCCCAAATGCAAAGTGCGATTATCTACAGACTTCCAGCATTTCATATATAATATCAGTTTCAGCCTTTGTTATCCCACTGAAAATTTATAAAGTTATCTACTGGAGTAAAAAACAAATTTATTATGGTGTGTTTGAGAGAAATACATGTTTTGCCATCCTGGTAATTCTATTTACAAATCTTTGTTAGTATAAGTAGAGCATTACTTGCCAATTTCTTCCTTTTAAATAACAAGAAAAAAAAAAGTCCAGCATTAATATTTACTTGAAATCTAATGGTATAGTATTATCTAGTTCATGTTGTAGAATGAATGAAATCTGCCATCATTCTAGATAGTGAACCTTTTGTATGAATGATTTTTTATTGATATTTTATTCGTTTGCCGAACTTTTTATGACTTTACTTGTAACTAGAAGCAAATTCTTTTTATATCTGTGAAAAAAGCAGCATAAATCTGACTACAATTACCCGAGCTTCAGCATTAAATTTTGTTGTTACAGAGTGTTAAATGCTTCAATATCTGATATTACTGAAGTACAAACTCTTTTATTAGTGAGGAAACGAGTATTTGATTCAACTTGCCACACAGTTGTGTCCAGATTTTACAACATTGGTTTCATTTTTAAGACAGTGATCATATTTCAAGTGATTTTTGGTTTCTAGTGGACATGAAATATTTGTACACTATTTGAAAATAATTGTTTATTAAACAATGTGTTTGTAAAAAAATAAAAATCTGCTCTATATAAAATTTCAGAGGTATCCCATTGATTATGAGAACACCTATTCTAATGCAGTTTTTGTCTTTGACTGCATCAATAGTTTTTAGTTTTTATGTGGTTCAGTTACAGAAAACAAACTTATTGTTGGTCAGCAAAAAAAAAAAAAAAAACCTTTCAGTTTGACTGATATTACATCCTGCATCATTTACGTTTATGGCTTGTTTATTATTATTGTTTTATATTTTATCCTAGATTTGCTGAATTGTTGTCCATGATAATAATTGTTTGCAACTTTTTAAAACTTCTTTAAGACTAAGGCTGAATAGCTCAGTTTGCCAGCCAGTATCATGCAATCACCTGCCAGACTGTATTGCGAGAATCAAGGTTACACTAACATCCAAAACTCATCTGTGAAGGAAAGGTTAGCTCAAAGGGAAGTTCATGGGAGGTTTTTTATCCCGAGAGTTTCTGTTTAGTGTCTGCATTACAACCTAATACTTTGCATGCTTTAGTGAGAACAAAAATCATAGACTCATAACTTAGGATAGATCCATTAAATAGATTAAACTATATCCTTTGATTCTTGCAATAAATATGTACTGTGATTGCAAAAAGTGATGGCAGTTTTTACCAAAGGAATATCATATAGTCTATTTGAAACTAATTTCAAATGATTCTCTTTGCATGAACAACACTGGTTTTCAAGAGAAAGTTGTGTCTCATATTTGGATAGGTCATTTTGTCAGATGCAATATAGCTGTGGTAATATATGTATATTGTTTTGTTAGGGCAAGGAAAATTGCCACTTTTTATCAACATTGAAAATGTTAGTGATGCTCTTCAATAGTGGTTTCAAGTTGGTCCTGACCTTTAAAGGGAAATTCTTAGCGATTATTTCAGAGCTAAAATTCCTCGTTCATAACCAAGACACGGAATGCATAAAATGCAGAGATTCTGTGTTATGCAGTTTGTGAAGCTCTGTCACCTTTTTGCTTGCATGCTGTTGAATTCTGAAGAAACCAATAATACATGACTGTCTCATACATATAATATTATTTCCATATAGTTGCATGCTGAGTCTATTTATCACAGATTTATATGACTATATATTATTGGTGCATGGTTGTCTGATCTGATGTTTTATGTCCTCATTATTTGATTGAAAGCATTTCATAAGTAAACAGCATTTTATTTGTCTGCTTCCTAATGTTTATTTTATTTCTATGTCTAATCCAAATTTGCCATTCCTGTATGTTGCTTAATGTTCAAACTCCGAGTGCTCAGAAATTACACACAAAAAAAACAAAAACTCCCTCGTCCTGCCTTGTGTCAAGATGGAATTGACTTAGTTTTAGGGAGAAAATCTGAAGCAAAAACTCAAATGATCTTTAAGTTATCATATATTTATATCACTTATGCTTTTGCATATAGCTTATGATACATGTAAAATCAAATTCTATGGAGAAAATAAATTAATTAAAAAAGAAAATAGCAACAATAGGTCTAGAGGTTCAGTCTAAGAATCCACGATTTACACATTTTTCCATTGACCTGCGATGGAGTCTTACAAAAATCTATAGAAATATACACATGCACACAAGGATAAATGAACAAGAACCAACACTTGTGTCTGGTGTGAATGGTTATGAAGAAATGAGGTACGCTGGTGATAATCATATGTTCTGATCAGCGTTGGTTAAAGTCAGGCATTCTACTGAAATCAGCATTAAACATCTGTTAGTGAACATTTGCCAAACTTTCCTGTTATCATGTGAAGCTGAAACAAGAACCAGGTTTGACAAGTCAACTTGTTTGTTTCTCTCTTGTTCTGACTTTGCATATTATTAAAAGTTCCGTAAATAGTTGTTGTAAATTCACTAATAGAATGCCAGTCATATTTTTCCCTTTTGGAAACGGAGATTCTGTGTCATAGCATCGTATATCCTGATTTTTTCACAGCTGATAAGAAAATTAAACATGCAAATTGCAGACACAGACACACATTTAAAAATGTCATAAAAAGCATCAAAACAAGATCAAGTGAAAAAAAAAAAAAACTGCTGCGGCTGAATAAGCGTGTCATTCATGGTATGAAAGAATTGCTGCTTACAGTTCAAATATATACAGATACAGAAAGTTGTAATTGTGAGTGGAAAAGAAAATTATTTTCATTTTTCATGTGATTTGTTTTCATATAAACAATTCTGTGTCTGGTTTTTTTATCTTTGTCACATTGTCAGCTTGTTCATCGTTGACCAACAAAATAAAATTCAATCAACAACAACAACAAAACAAAAACAATGTCAATATTTGCACAAAATCAGACAAGTATCTGCAGCTCTCGGTACATTTGGTGACAGACTGACACATGAATTCACCATAAAATATTTCAGTGTTTTCTAGTGATTTATGACTTTTACTTTTGTGCATAACTGTTCTGTGTGTTTACGTTATTACTATACATTACATGTAAAACTGCATGCTTACTTATATTGTAGTTTGAAATAAATTCATATTTTTTCATTGACGGCTTGTTGTCTTAAGTCTGTATGTTTACTGAAATTGTGTTTGTCATGTAATGTATGTGCTGATTTATCACGTAATGTCTGTGCTGATTTATCACGTGCTGTCTGTGCTGATTTATCATGTAATGTCTGTGCTGATTTATCATGTAATGTCTGTGCTGATTTATCACGTGATGTCTGTGCTGATTTATCACGTAATGTATGTGATGGTGTTACGTATGAACTTAAGCAGCAAACCTATATAATGACTCACTCTGACTGTCAACAAATATTTTAAGGCAACATCAGTCATAGATGTTATTTAATGCCTACTGGAAATGGAGACAATTTCAGAACATTCATAGACTACATGTAAGTAAAGAATCAAACCAGCCTGGAATATCAGGAGAGATACATATGTACTGTATATACAGGATGGGCCATATGTAGGCTAACACTGTCATTTAACTATTTTTTGTCATATGTGTGGCATGTTAGCGGAGTGATTTGTGCTGTGGTCTTTGGAAGCAGAGGTCAGTGGTTCAAATCGCAATGGTTGCATGTTGTATCCTTAGGAAAGATACTTAACACACAATTTTCCTCAGCCCACCGATCTGTCAAAAGGGGACCTGATGTATATCGGGGGAATTAGTACAGTGGCGCTGCACTGCGGCGACGCGGTCTGAAATGGCCAAGCCAATTTCCTCCCTTGGGGATCAAGGGATGGTACTTTTATCTTTATCTCATACTTCAACAATGCAAGTGTCAAAAGAAACTGTAATGTAATGTCAAGCTTTCTATGAACACATTAACCCATGGTGATGATACAACAGTTTAGGCCTACAGGATGGTTAGAATGTATACATTTTTGCTGCACAAATGCTGCATGGAAATTAGTTTCAAAACCAAGGTTACAATAATCAAACCATTGACCATATCAGCCCCTCGACACTTCTAGGGTTAAGTTGAAATTAATCAAGGCATTCTTCTCTACATCATTTCAAGACCCTTTTTAACATACTTTCTAAATGGAAATAAAGTATTAAAAATTAAACTGATTTGATTGGAACCCCAAAATATTTAACTGTAATAAAATGTTTGAAAACATTCAAATTATCAACCTACAAAGTGTTAACCTACTTTCGGCCCACATTGTATGTACATATTTCCATATATTTAAAAAGCTGAGACAGAAAAGCAAGAGTCAATAAAAATTAATAGCGCTTCCACAAAATACCATACTTTGCCGGGCAGTTTGGTCATAAACTTACATGTTACTACAATCAAAACTAGGTACTTACATGTAGCATCGCTAATCATCCGTCTAATCAGTACTTTATACACCTAAGTTTATAAAGTGAATGCATGAACTTATCTTTGCTAACTTTCAATCTGTACCCAGCATACCATAAAAAAGGCTAAATGTATTCCGCAGTG
>JBCAUA010754568.1:2605-14996 GCA_038406235.1 Peronia verruculata | reverse complement strand
ATCCCTCGATAACGAGCCCCTTAATAAGGACCTCCCCTCTATTGCGACTTTTTTTCTCAGTGATGGATATATTCCTCTATGTGAAGTACCTAGTAATAAGGACTTACCCTCAAACGCGACGTACAACCTCTAGTTTTGCACTGTCTTTAAACAAAATTCCTTCGTATTACGACCTTTGCTAGGTAGTCTATCATGCACGAGCATCTGCCCTGCAAAACCAAAAGCCCAAGAAGGAGGTCTCCCTCCACTCTTAGTACATGTACTAGTCTAGTACTACTAGTAACAGGCCATATCACAGTTTTTTCGCATTTCATCCTTTGGCATCATTCAGAATACCGCCAGAGTATAGTTTTCATTCACAGTCCATCAAGAAAATGCGTTCTCCCGTCTGTTGCTGTTGCCAAGGCCTGTGTCTGTAGGCCAACAGTACATGATGTAGTCTAGTCCGGACATATAGTGTTATGTCTTACACCCCGCCTGTCTCGTCCTCACGCTAAATGGTCGTTCACATGGGCCCGTCATTGACAATCTGATCGTCGCTTGGCCCACAATGGCTCATGTCATTCCCTTTTGAACCTCTATCTTTGATTAACTGTGATTTTCCATTCCACCCCTCGCTTTATGTTTTCGCTTTCAGTCCGCTTGTTGCCGGCCATGATCTAAACAATGTAGATCTAGATCTAGATTCATCCTGGGAGCTTTCACTCAACAGTCTGGGCGGATCCCACGGCCTGCTTAGCTTCTGAATACATGTCTTTACACGTAACATCATCGGGCAAAAGATGACAGGCTGCCCATAACGCGCATCATCATGTTATGTTAGCCAGGTTATGTCTGCCTACTTTATGTATAGTAACCAGAAATTGTTTGAGACATTTCTTTTTGTTGTCTTTTTTTGTTGTTATTTTTCTTTTTTAGAATTGATGGAAACAACTTGAATAGGATCTACAGTACGGAAATTAAAAAGATGATATTTTTGTTAGAAGAGCTTGCTCCATTGTGTCGTAGAAATTTGCTCAAGGGACAAACGAGTCAAAACCTATAACCCTGAATTAAGACCCCCCCTCTAATAGTCTAATGTGACCTGATATTGCCTCCATTTTGCCAGGTCTATATATATATACATGTATATATATATATATATATTTATGTTTTCACTTTCAGTCCACTTGTTGGCGACCATTATCTAAATGATGTAGATCTAGATCTAGATTCATCATGGGAGCTTTCACTCAAAAGTCTGGGCGGATGCCGACAGCCTGCATAGCTTAGTCATATAAATATATATATGCTGAAAGAGAATCCACAGCCTCTGTGGGAGATTTTAAAAAATATTTAGCCCTGCAACTTGAAGTGTGTGGCAAAGCATGCATACTTCGCGGTTGATATTTTGGTTGATTAAATTGAATGTTACCCAGAGAAAACATGTTTTTGAATCTTACTTAATACTATCAAATGAACAATTCAGATCAAGTAGCCTTGTGAGTTTACTATTCGATTATTATCGCATTTTTAAAATAACGTCAAAGATAATAAGCTTTTGTCTGGTTTATGTACATAGAAACACAGATCCATATGCAACAATGTTGCTAAATTTCACGTAGATCCATTCAGCAGTTTTTGAGTCCATAAGCTTATTGTGGATTTTCTTGCAATTTTATAATACAGTAGTCACCGCCTAATAACCCGCCTCTCGGGTGACAGAAGATCCGGGTTATTAGGCGAAGCGGGTTATAAGGCGTTTTTCAATGTTGAGGAGATTTTTATCATGGATTATCCATGGTTACTCAAAGCATTGTGAGTGGTCTAGACAACAGGACTAATGATCATCGCTTTCGCTTGACCGCACCTAGTTCTCGCGATGAGAGTGAATCCCCGCAGCGATTGCATCATAGGACAGTCCAATGCACTCCCTTTTTCCCCAGCAAGCGGGAATGCTATGTCATTGCCTAATTTATTGACTATCTGTGTTACCTATGCACAATAACTCTCACCTTTGTTCCACTAGTGTGCTGAATGGCCCGTTCGATGGCGCCGCCACGTAATTCGATTACAATGGTGTCATTCATGACGCTGGGGCCCTTTTTTCATTGTTACTGTGCCCAGTGCATTGAAATTGGCGGGTTAGTAGATGAAGTCTCCCGCTTAGAAGCGGGTTAAATAGAAGGTGAAATGGTTTCACTGAATGGGCGGGCTAATGACCAAAGCGGGTTAAAACATGGCGGGTTATTAGGCGGTGACCACTGTATAGACTAGAAGAGAACCCATGGCCTTCATTGGAGATTATTTTTAATAAATATAGATAGGTCAAACTGATGCTGCCTTGAGTCTCAAAGAGTTTGTTAAATGTGCACACCTTGATTTTGATATTTTGGATGATTAAACTGTTACTCAAATAAACGGTGTTGGAACGCGTCTTTCTATCGAACAGTACAATTCAGATCAAACAGCCTTGAGAGTTTGTTATATTCAATTATTTTCGCATTTTTACAATAACGTTAAAGTTAAAAAGCTTCTTTCGGCTTTATGTATTTAGGAACATAGATCCATATGCAAGAATGTTGTGTGCCAAGTTTCATATTGATCCTTTCCGCTTTTTTCAAGTCCATAAGCCTATTGTGGATTTTCTTGCAATTTTATAATATAGCTATATATAATATATAAAAACAGGAAAATTCAATTGCAATTTTCTTAAAATGTTTATTTTTTTCACTTGTTTACCTTGGACTTTATAATTTGACTTCATATTTTAAATATTTGACAGCATTATGTTTTAATAATACACTTCTGTTTTTCTGAATTACAATCATTCTTTTTTTTTTTAAAGGGAAAAATGTATAACTGGTGGAAAATTAGGAAATGTACACATTTGAAAAATTCATGATAGACATGTATGACCTTTAAACATAGAATAAATTCTATTATGTAGAGCTGTTTCATTGGTGTACAAACTTTCAAATGATTTCTTTGAATACTGTAGGAGCTTTTGAAATTTGCTTCTCTTGAAGACACAAAATTCACCATGATGGCATTGTTATGACAATCTAGCACAAAGCAAAAAAAGAAATTCCGCACTTTGCTCTAAATTTGAACATGTGGAATCTGAATTTGAAAGTTCAATTTTCCTGTAGCTCAACCATTCAAAAACTCTTTCTCAGGACCCGCACTACCCGTTCATCGAGATCAAAAGACATGAAAACAATGAACATTTGAAAATAATGCCATGTGCTGCTGCAGCAGTTTCTGAAAATGCATTGTACTGTTGCATATATACTGGGTGATGCATAAAAAGAGGAACAAAAATAAAGACATAATTTTTTTTTCTCCTCTTTTTCTGAATTGTTACAAGGGAGACCTGTAACATCTCGATATCAAGATTGACTACTGCAAGCATTTTTCATCTGAAGAGAGGACAAAGATTGTGGAACAGTATTTTGCAACAAGTCACTAACTCTTGTTCAGAGGCAATGTCAACACAAATATTGTAAAAAGAAAATTCCCCACCACTGGCATGATGACTTTTCCTACTGATCCCTGACACCTGAATATGAACTGGCATCCTCATTGTGAACTTTTAGCGCCTTTGTTGTTATTAACCACATTTCAAGTGTTTCTAATTTTTTCAAGTGACTGTATGCTGGTCAGGAGTTTTTTGTTGCAAAATACAGTTCCCCAATCTTTATCCCCTCCTCTATGGCAAAATGCTCACAGTAGTCCATCTAAGAATCAGATGAAAGTTGCAGGTCTGCTGTGCAACTCATCTAAAAAAAAGAAAATATAATGATTTCTCTTTAAACTGAGTCTTTATTTTTGTTCCTCTTTTGTGCTCCACCCTGGGTGTTCCTATACCAGGCCAAACACCCGCGGTAGGCATTGAAGGCTGACTGTTTACATCACCAGATTTAAAACACCGTTTTAAAAAATCAGTAGCAAGAGGCCAAATTGTTGACCTTAACAACATTTTATTCATACAAATCATAACTTTGCAAAAATGGGACACCAATGAAGTGAAACAGATCAATGATATGAAAACATTCATCGCATTCAAATATGAGAAATATATCACACATTTAGAACAATAGCCAAGTTAAGAAAAGGCCACCAAATCTCTGAGCGCTATGCAGAGTTCAACAAGAGTCACACGATCTGAGTTTCCCTCACTGAAGCTTCGTCGTCTCAGAATCAAAGTGTCCAAATATATTATAAAGCTGTTGCAGTTAAAACAGTTTAATTCTACAGCCACGATTTATTGCCAGCCTTCAAATGAATCCGGTTACCTGGCCTGTTTATAGGGACACCTAGGCTCCACCCTTTATTTAACCACTTCACTACTATGCCAGTTTTGCAGTCTCTTGCTAAGCATCAGGGATACGGTTAGTCCTGACCACTACTATCCCCACCTGCACTTAGTCCCGCCCTCTGTGAGTGAGCCAACCTGGCTCCCATCCCATACTTTCCCACAGGCAGTCAGGAATGCCTACTGTTATTCACTGTTAGTAATTGTTTACACAAACAAGTGGAAGATACTGGGTTCTAATTGCTCAGTCCTCTGTCGATGGCCTCTGTCAAAAGATTCTGCATGTAGATTTGAAACACCAATGCAGGTCAGTGCATTGGATCTGGATAGAGGTCCTGTTAGCTGAGCCAGAACATACCACGCATATCCTCCATGCACACAAGCTGCCTCTTATTTGGACATATCTTGTACTGGCAGTGTATACCTTGGTGTTGGCAGTGAAATGGTTAAATCACAGAAATTTTCTTAATTCGCAGTCAGCATTTAAGTAATATGGTGATCATTTTTAGTCAATAAAGTGACTGACTTTTTTGTACTGATTAACAAAAATGTCAAACAAAAATTGACATAAGACAGCTGATATTTATTGTCATTAGATTTAACTTGAATGGGTGATAATGAGCAAAACAATCTAGAAATTTCTGTTTGATGGAACTAACTGCTGTTTTATTCCTTTACATCATGCAGTTAGTTCTTCGGGACAATGACTTAGTGGCACTGCCTAAAGAAATGGGAGAGCTGATTCGTCTCAGGGAACTCCACATACAAGGCAACAGACTTACTGTTCTGCCACCTGAGATGGGTGAGTTTTTTGCTAGTCTTAGATCTCAGCGGCACTTTGTTACAGCTCAGATAGCCCAAAAACAGTTTGTCAACCTTTCTTTTACAAGTTTTATTCAATGAAAATTTATGTGGTTAGTTTAACCTGAATATCAGCCTTAGACATGATCAGTTTGAGCAAAATTTTCTTCAGACTGAATTTGTGGTTTCATATCATAAGTTTATGACAACTGTTGCTAATCTGATAATTTCACCAAGATCATCATTGTGATCATGTCGGTTAGCATTTCATATGAGACACGACACGATGAAATCAGGTGCTTGTCAGATTTTGGGCATATGCAGTTATTGGTATCACTGTAAAGATTATTCATTTCCCTTTCAGTATGTGAAAAAAGCATTGGTCTACCTTAAGTAGAAGTTGAGATATTGGCAGTTAATGATGATAGGGGTGACCGGTTGCTGCAGCTGAATTTAGTGAGAAAATGGCCAATCACTTTTGTAAATCCTTCTTTACCTTTGTTAGGCCATGCCACTAAATTACAATTTTTGGGCCTTTACTGCAACATTCCAGTCAGTTGAACTCTGAAACGCATTTTTAGATTGATATAGAAGGGTTTGGTGAAGAAAAAAACTTGTTAAAAATTCATTCACTGTTGAAAAACATGTGATTTCTCCAGTCGGCTCAAGTTAACGAGCACCTGATTTCATCATGTCCCATCTCATTTACATTTGATCATTACATCAAGACAGCGGCTTTAAAATAAACCCTTTGAGAATACCTTTGGCATCTTCACTCTGACCATTCTGGGTAATATACAAGAAATTGGAATCAACATTTGCATCACATTTCTTAAATCTTTAACCCTTCCCGCACTGTCATACATCATATAGGGCCATCACTATCTTCTTCTGTTCTGATCTTCTCTGTGCTGTTTCAACCAGTTTTTCTCATGTTCTCTATTCCTGCTTCTTTGGCCTCTCTTTTAAGTGTTTCTTTCACTCCATCCCTCTTTCCTCTGCCTTTGATTTTCCATCACATGTTCACCATTTGAAAAATTGTTGACAGATCATATCTTTTTCAGTGTATCGTTCGTTTGCTTATCTTATTTATTTCAGCTACCTGAAGATTATGTTGGTGATCAGTATGCCTTGATTTTACATTCATTTTAATATCTGGGTTTTTTTTGTCAGCGAAAAATTGAACATTTTCCCAAAGAAATTTAACATAAGCCCATATTTCAGTTCTTTTCTACATAACTAGACCAAATTCTCTTGCCAATACAGAATATTTAAGTTGATGTAACTGACGTCTATGTGGTGTTGGTGACCTAGTGCTTTGGTCACTGGACTTGAAAATCACAAGCTCTTCATTCAAACCCAAACTAGTCTTGACATTTTGTCCTTGGGAAAGATAATTCACATACATGTATATATTTCCTGACATGACCCACGTTAACATGGGTACCTGGCTATCTACAGAAAAAGATATTGTTAGATTGACAAGGATTTGAGTGCCCAAAAGACAGGCACTACATATGGTTCTCAGGAAGTTGAGTGTCTCCATTAGGTTTGCTGGGGTAATAAAAGATTGTAAAGTGCTTACAATTCTATTTTAATGAGAATAAGTGCTAAACACATATATGTCTTGCGCCCTGGACAAATGAGTCAGAAGTCGATCTGGGAGATTTAAAGTTACAGCCGATTTTAACTATTTTCCAACTGAGATGCCAGAATGTTTTATTTGTTTTCCGAAAGACGAAAATTCATCCTTTTGTAACCTGAAAAGAAAAAGTTGGTATCTGAGTCGGAAAAAAATTAAAAATGGCCATAACTCATGATCGCTGGGAACAATTTCCGACTCGATTGCTCTAGGCGCAAGATATATGAATTATTGTTCTTATGAACATGTATCTAGTATGACTATAATCTCAATTTATGATAAAAATTATAAGCATATCTCTCACAGTTATGTCAAACTAGACACCTTTCAGATACTCCACAAGGTATGAATGATTAAAGTAAAGGCAGGTTCAGTCGAAATAAACCTTCAATTTAGCCATAGAACTGAAGTGAAAAACTCTCTCTTGCAACTCACACATACAACTGCAAATGCTGGAAAGAGGGTGAATATAGATTTTCATCAGTTGAGAATCTTTATTTTTGCTCAGTCAGTCAGTCTACAGACAACAAAATACAAAATTATGGCCCTAAAGCGGGATAGTATAAACCTCAAATAAAGCACATTCAATAATTGTCTATAATATAAACATAATGACACAAATATTCATCCTATACAGATGTATTATGCAGTCAAATTGAAGTCCTCAGAACAAAAAGTATCTATGTCAAATTTCACATTTTGAACCAACAATGAGAGAGCCTAACAGAAAAAGAAGACAAAAAAGAAAAAAATATGCGAGAGAGAGAGATATCAGAAAAATCTAAAGCAAGCATCCAAACATCATAAAGTGGAAAAAAAAAATAGCGTATGACGTCAGGGAAAAAAAAAAACTGCCTCTTTTTGAGTAAATTCTCTTGAGACTGACGTGAATGCTTTTAGTCTTGGGGCCCTCATTGCTACCATCATGTTATATAATAAAATCCTATGCCATGTGTTTTCCATCAGTCTTGTATTTCACACCCTTCAATTACATCAGCAAACACAGCTAACTGAGCTGTCGCTTATTTGGTTCACAGTATTCTGCTATTTAGAACAGCAAATAGAACTCACACACACACACACAAAAAAAAACAGTCACTCAGTCTCTCTAAATCTGTATTAAACATTATTCCTACTCAATGTTTCCTATAGAATATATTGTCTTCCAAACATGCAATAAATAATTAAATATAAATGTTCAGTCATATGAATACAGGTAAGATTAAAAACAGAGCAAAAAAGAATTGTTTTGTATATTTCCCTATACACCAAAACACATAAGAGACTGCGACAGTAGGTTGCGATTCTTTGTCCAATCAATACATCTTCTTCAACACAGAGGCTACGCAGTCTGAAATGGCCAAGCCAATTTCCCCTCATGGGCCCGGGGGTCAAGGAATGGTACTTTTACTTTTACTTTACTTTACTTCACTTAAATTGATTACAATTTAAATCTTCACTGAGGGAAAGAAAGGGAAATATATCAATTTAAAAAGTGCTGATTGGAGTAATGTTGAACAACAGACAAAGGGTCATGACCTTGTGTCACATTCTGAGAAATCACAAGACCAGGTGAGGTGAATTAGATCTAACATGAACGTTCATTAAAATAATCACATTTTACAATTAGTTAATTGAACCTGGGATTACAGGCATGATCTTAAAACATGAAAATCTTGGCACAGAGAGTCATAGCTAAATATCTTTTCCTTTTTTTTTTTAATCCAACGTAAAGTAAATACAGTGTATATGTCTTTTTCTATTGCTGCTAACAATTCATACATGCCACATATGATAACCAAATAATTTCACCCAATTGTACAACAAATGTCATGGCAGAAAAAAGTTTTGAGCATAACAAATAAAAAAGTTATCAAAACAAAGAGCTATACAAAGAACAATGATGTGTCAATATGTTCATTTAGAATCTGATGACCCTTGAAACAGCTTCGTGATGCCAGAAAATTTAACCCTTAAAGTGTCAAGAGAAACAACGGGGACTAAGCAAGTAGAGCAATCAAATTTGTGTAGTATTGAGAAATGAATCTTAGACTAGAGTAAAGAAGCTTTTACTATTTATTCTGGATAGTGGACTGATGACATCACACATGCTGAATGTGGAGCCATGCCCGTGGAGACAAGAAACCTAGTTAACATTAACACTTATGCCGTTGTTGTTACGATACCACCTGTAAATTATTTCAAAACTAAATGAAACTAATATATAGCAATACTAAGTCTAACCCCATGGCCATGGCATCCAGTATTAGCATGCTAGATACATTGCGTTTTGTTAAGGTGGCGTGCTTAGGCACTCCAGTATAACAGTATAAACTCCTTGGCTAGAGTGCTAATGTGCATTTCTTGAACTCTCAACAGGGATTTTTTAAAACAATTTCATCATCATCTACGAGATCTCAGAGCTTTTTTTGTCATGCCTTGCTTGCTCCAGGGCTGTGTATGATAAGGGAAAGGTGTGAGAGAAAGGTAAGGTAGGCAAAGAAAAGATAGGAATTTATACAGGGCTGATAACGGCGTTCAAAATTTCCATGAATTGGAGATTTCTGACTACGAGTTTTCTGTGCTCGACTATTCACTTCTTTCAGGAGCCCAGCTCATGCTACATATATGTTATCTATATGCAATGCAACAATAGTAAGCAACTGAATGATTCCAACACTTGTTTTCAATTTCTGAAGTCCCTACATCACAATGTCTCGTTTTCTCGAGACATGCATTTATTGCTACTTATACAGATACTTTTATACAGATGGATCTATTCTAAGAAAAGAACAAAATGGCCACTTGATGACAATATGAGGTAGATCTAGATCTAGGATAGTTTTTGTTCATACTTAGACCCACTGAAGGTATTCTTTTGTATTCCTGTTGGCCTGCTGTTGTTATTGCACTGAGCATCATGAGCAAGGTAGAGGTAGGTGTTGCACTGTACATACATACAGGTATACATGTATCTGTATCTGAGTATAAAACATCTATTGAATCCAGAGTTGCATAATGTGCCATGGGGCTCTGCGACTCCCTGTGAATACAGGCACCCAAAGTCGCATCCTTGCATGTTCAAGCAGAACAAAATTCTTTCGCCATCAGCATGTGGCAAAGCTTTTTCTTTTCTGTCTTTACTTCCTCAGCGTGATATCTAATCATTTCATTCCTACTTAGTGAACTTTCACTTCATTCAAGTAAAGTGCTCTGTATTGTCTACGAGACATTAGCACAATGTAACAGTAAGTGCACTGATGCCCTGTTATAACAAAATCTAGTGACAATGAGTTGAACTGAGATAATCCTACTTTCTCAGGATTGAAAAGCTTGAGGAGGAAAAAAAAACAATAAAAAGATGAGGTTATGTTTTGGTTTCTGGCTCAGAAATTGGAGGAAAGTGGAGCAGAAACCTGAGAGGCTGCGAGTTCAAATGGTTAAAGAGAGGTCCCCAACAAGACCAGTTTGGCTTTGTCTAACAAGTCCAGGTTGGGGTCCAGGGATCTGCCCAAACCTTCCAGCATGGCTATGGCCAAAATGATGGTGGCAAAACTGGACTCCAGTTGGATTTTATGGCGAGCGAGGACATTGAAAACATCATTCATCAGCTCTGCTACCCTCATCTGAAATACATTGAGAATATTTTCACCTTTTATATGCTGAATGACTTTACCATTAATCTACAACTTGAATTCCTGAATTTTGTTCATTTTAGTTTTTTCTTAAAGAAATTATTATTTTATCCTGAGACATTAAATCTGCATGACAAAATAAAAGGTCCTTATGTGACAACTGAATCTCACTTTCTATCGCAACCAACTTCCTAACATTTTGAATAAAATACACAGGGGCAGGAAAGACAGTATCTGTGTTAAAAAAAAAAATTAGAAGAGGAAATAAAATTTCAGGAAATATACACATGATCCAAGGTAAAAAAAAAAACACTATCTTCTACGAGCATGCTAACAAATCAAACAAAAATATGACTTCCGAAAGCTCCCCACCACAGTGTGAAATTAGCTGGATGCCCGAACAGTCTTTTGAATACAGGCTGCTCATTGATAACTTACCTTTGATAGACTCATGAGATTCTGTCGTCCCCTGGCCACAATTTCTGCCATTTCCTTGCGGAAAAGCTCAGGGTTGGTGCAGTGATTGACAGCTGACTTGGACAAAAACAGATCAGCCACTGCCTCGCCCTGCAATAATGCCAGTAAAATTTGCTTGCTTCAGTTTTCATTCCAAGAGATCCGATCAACAAGGAAAATAATATTCAGTCAACAGAGTTGACTATCAGTTCTGTAAATGTTAAGTGATCAGATGAAATGATTTCAATGTAATAGGATTTCTCTTTGACTGCTTTGAAGTTTACAGACTAGGACCTCAGGGGTTAACTTTGAATCTAAATACCTCTGCACAAAAGCATCAGCTGATGCCATGTTCCTAATGTTCTAGAGTGATATCTTTGTCTGCTTGTAATGTAATTGTGTCTTAGTCTTATATATATTGTATTTCATTATCAGTGAATGGAACTGGGGACAAACACAGTTTATCTTATCATATCTTATTTTATCATTGCTAAATCATTTTTCACCAAGGCAAAATACACTCATTCCCTATTCCACTGATACTAAAAACTTTGTACATGAAAAATTCAACATCAGAATTAACGTTCCACTCTGTCACACAGTAAATAAATTATTAAATTATATAAACTGCAGATCTCCTTCTACATCCTAGTCACTTCCTTCGCTACAGATTGGCTTTGACTGCCAAGAGTATTAACCATCTGGTAGCTAAAACAGACCCATTCTGAGTCCCTAAGGCAGGTTAAAAAATAAATATACATTAGTTCTTCCATTTATGGCTGATGATATGTTCCTGCAACAGATGAAGATCGGTGACGCAGGCATCATCTATTTATTGTGTTATTATACATATTTTAATCCTTCATAATGTATAAAACGCAACTGTTATTAAAAAAAAAAAAAAAAAAATTTGTAATAAAAATTTCACTGCATACCAAAACGCTGATCTTGAATAAAAGAGTTAAGGTAAAAATCATCCACAAACCTAGATCAAATTGAAAGCAGGTTGAAGGAATGGTTTGTTCCTTACCTCTCCCTTCACAACGGCTGTGAAAACTTCTCTGAACTTTTGCTTATCTGCTGGGCCAAGTGATGCTGTGATGCCGCAGTCCAGCAGCACCAGCCTGAGGGGGTTCTCTACCACGGGCCGCACATCCACAACCATCATGTCCAAGGCATCCACCTCCAGAACAGCAGTTTTCTGTAACAAGATGAGTAACAAAGATAGCTCGAGTTACATGGAATGGGGGGGGGATAACCAAACTGTACTGCACTAATCCTGGTACTACGTATGAAAACGTTTATGTTCACCTAGATTGCACTATAGTTAATTCTGATATCAAAGTACTGGAATGTGCATGTTCATCTGGGTTCCACTCTTATTTCTTTATTAGCAGGTCTTATGAATGAAATTTAATAAATAAAAATTTATTGAAAACAATGGTACTGCAACTCACACTTCGGCTTTCATGTCCTAAACAACTGGTCTCAATTTTCCAACAATTCTCCATTTCTTCACTCATCAAACTTGAACATGCGGGGGGGGGGGGGGGGGGGGGA
>JBCAUA010754457.1:0-14996 GCA_038406235.1 Peronia verruculata | reverse complement strand
GGGGGGGGGGTAGAGAGAGACAAAAATTGTTATATTCTGTACAATCTTCTGAAAACAAGATCATTAATTTCTTTTTTTTTTTTTTTTTCAGTTTTGTATGATTATCTGGCTGCCTGCCTGCATACCTGTTTCTCTCCTGTCTGTCCACACGTCTGTCTCTCCATTTGTTTTCTATCTCTTTGTCAAATTCGCTCTTTCTTTCCTCCTCTCACCCCCTCCCCTTTTCTTTTCCTTTCTCTCATAAAACACCATAATCCCAATCATTTTTTCTGTCCTTCTCAATTTAACCCTTTTATACTTACGGCCCAATTTGATTGGGCATATTGTTTTAATCTTCCCAGCGAGTCTAAATGGAAGTAGACTATTAAGCCTAATAATCACTAGCGCGCTTTCACTTTTTCTGACATCCAAGATGTTTGCATCTTGTGCTAAATTAAGCACGGATACGACACAAGATACGAAAAAAAAATTCGTTTGAAAACCTTCTATGAAGGGAGAAAAGGAACATGTAATTGGTGTTGAAATGTTGCATGTGATGAAGTTATCAATGGGCAAAGGGTTGCAACTTGTCATGTGTCACTTTGGGTTCAAAAGATTTAATCCTATTCTTTACCCTTCATTAGTTTTTACAATATACGTATTCAAAGCAAGTTTGTGTCGAAATATTAGTGTACTACATCATACATGTATTAGAAGATTTCTTTCTGAGGAAATCCGATGATGAATCAAACAATGTAAGGGTTTCCTATTCTCTTTCTTTAAACTCTGAGAATTTGACTGTGGTGGCGATGATAGTATTGAATAGAAATAGTTTATATTCGACTAAGCACAGATCTGGAAATAACCGGCAGTGTGCTTGTACTCCCTACTGAAAATAAACACCACGAAATCCCACAGCACTGGTGTTGAGCGGGAAAACGCGACGCCGGAAGTTCGCCATACTTTTTCTTATGTCATTAAATCATTAACACTACTCAATACTACTATTATTTGGAGCCATCCTAGGTTCAATAGGCTCACAGTGAAGAGTCTTAGTGACACATTTCCTCCACACCGTAACAGGGTCAAACCGAAAGTGAGTCAAATTTGTGAATAGTTTGAAGTGTTTGTACCCCTGCTAAAAATAGACGCCGGTATTTCCAACCTTTTGCTTGGTCGGAACAAATCTATTGAGCTGGTGCATAAATTCATCTTCATACTCTCTATGTGCTCCTACTCATTTTGATTACGTTATAGTTCATTTTTTGCTTTATCCAATCTACATCATAATTATGAGCATAACTGGGGATTTAGTTATTATGGAGCTAAGTATTGATATTTGTCCTAGTTTCTGATTTGTTTTGATTTGTGCATGTAACGGTGCATCAGCATGATTAGGGCTGTACTGTCTCAAAGACGGTATGTATCAATCCAGGTATTGAGTCATTCACTTATTTTCTCATGCAGTTCCTCCTGAGGTCTTATTGCCCAACAAGAAGATCAGCCAGGTGAAAGGAAAGTCCACCATCTTGGAGTGTGAGGTCACAGCCTATCCGCATATTCTCACCGTGTGGAGGAGGAACGGCAAAGAAATCACACGCAATGCCAAGTACGCGACCGAGATTTATAACGAGGGTGGGAATAAGGTGACGCTGAGTCTTAAAGTACAGTCTCTCACAGATGAGGATTTTGGAGAATATGTCTGCTTTTCCAAGAACGAACTTGGATACGATAACGAAACTATGATTCTACATGGTAAGACAAGTTTTGTAAATTATGATTGAATTATTACTCTGATGGGCCAATAAACAGCCTGAAAGAAAGCAAACAAACCGAAAAAAAAAAAAAAGGGGGTTAACTGTTCCCACACTCCCGAGATATGGTGTCCCAGGTTAGACAAACAAACTGGCTATTATAAAATGACCTGTCGTTTCTAAAAACACACAAGTACGGGCTAAAGTACAGAGCCTTTCATTTACTCCCATGAAATACATTAAGATTTAATACATGTAGGCCTATGTCTCTACTCTTGTACATCATGTATTGGAATTGCTGTCAGAGTAATACGGTGCCCGTTTGACCAGTTGCGAATTTCATCATTTACCTTACAAAACCATGTAAAACTGTTTTAAAAACAAATTGTAAAATCTGTACTTCGGGTGAAACTATTGTCATTTAATATTAATTTTACCATCAGATAGATGGATGGGAGGATGGACGGACAGATGAATGGATAGGAGCTTTATCATCATACTATAGAAGAATTAGGCAATGGACCATTATCTTCTACAAATAAATAGGCTTTTGTTACTACATGTATTTTTCTTTTCTGTATTCATTACTGTGCATGACTAATGCATTTTGCAGCTAGTTGGTTTTAAGAAAATAACATAGCGGTCATGTTGAAATATTTCCAGAATAAGCTAATGAAATTATTCAGCAAATTTTATATACCAGTCATTAAATTATGTTTCTCAGGAAGAGGGAGTCAGGGAACAATCCTCTGTATGCTTCTAACTTGCTTCTAAGATTGGAAAACAGTGCTTTTGCTGAGATAGTCTGGAATACCTTAGTAAGGCCATAGCGCTCGGGGTTTTAGAGAGATGAAGCAGTGCTCTTGCTGACATATTTCCAGAATACCGCCGACCGGAAGAAAGGACAACGACAACGACAACAGTAGCCACAACGAGAACACCATCACCATGGTCTCAGCTCACAGACAGACCTCCCTTCCGTACTGGACAAAACCATCAACGAACCCTTGAGGGGTAAATGTTTTTATTCTTTCTGTGTGTCTATGACATACATGTACTTGCATGGCAGAAAAATGCATACGTATACATTTATAGATCAACAAAGAAGATTCAGGTGCTAATCACACAGGCATGTGCACGGTATTTACATGCAATTGCCTTATCTTTTAGGGAGCTAGATGTTGGCCAACAGATGGATGGATAGATGGATGGATGGAAAGATGAATGGATGGATTATAGATACATGGCTTAGATGGATGAATGAATGGATGGATGGACGGATGGATGGATGGATGGATGGGTGGATGGATGGATGGATGGATGGATGGATGGATGGATGGATGGATGGATGGATGGATGGATGGATGGATGGATGGACGAGCTGACGGATGGATGAATGGATAGGAGTTTTGTCATCATACTACAGAAGAATTAGGCAATGGGCCATTACCTTCTACAAATGAATAGGCCTTTGTTTCTATTTTGTTTCTGCATTCATTATTTTTGTTTGTGTTACAGACATGGCAATGGGAACAACAACTGGCGAAATAAAGGGGATATACAGGACAAGATCTCGTCACGTGATGGTGTGAATGACAAGCACCACCATAATAATTTTGGAAATCCAGAGTACAGTTATGAACCAGGTGAGCAGGGGTTCCGATTTCATAAATACCGTGACATCCCTCCAGCTCGTTTTTACTATCATTACATGTATTATTAATAGTAGTATTGTTGTTGTTGTTAAGATTATTAATATTTCGGTATTATTATTTTATAGGAAAGATTTTAAATGCAAGACCGCGTCAGTAATCAACACAGAAAGTAAAACAAATGGGAGGAATGAATAGGATGAAAGTTGATAAATAGATTGGTGTGCCAAAGTTTGAATAAATTTGAACAAAGACCATAGATAGCTAATCTTTGATTTGCTTCTTCATTACTCTTATTACGATTTCTTTTATTGTTTCTTCTCTTGTTGTCATTTCTAGTACAGAATGGATACTATTACTATAGTCCTCTCAAGCATAAAGTGTTTCTTAACACAGACATGATAATATCATCCTTGTTAAAGGCAGTACAAAACGTATACTGTACGTAACGTACTGCCCTTAACAGGGATGACATTAATACAAGTGCACTATGCCAAAGTGAAGAATCGTGGTATAAAAACTAGATGATCATCTCTCATGCACCTGCGTAACATGAATGTATCGCTTAACCTTTCACTGCTGAGTAATGAATTCATTTCTTTGTATCGATTCTGCCATGATCTGCTGCGATATCGCTACCATTTTTGTTTTCCTTGTCGTCTACTGTCACAATTTTTTTTATTTTTTTTCAGAAGAAGCAAAAAGTGGATCCGTAATAGCAGACCCTGAGAATGGATCAAACGGAAGACTGGCACAAACTATTCCCGGATACAAAGTCTTCTTGTTATTGTTGGTGTTTGTACTTAATCGTAGGTGATATCATTAACATGTCCACTGCTTTTGTAACACGAGCATCTTCTGCGTAAAATCCCAAGCTTTTAATGTCTTCGTCTACTAAAAATATAGTGCCCTGTTATTCGAATTATGAGTCATACAGCATTGCGGATTTTTTTTTTTTTTTGCATAAGGGGACAAAACTACTGAAAAAGACCCTTTCTAAACACTGTGTCTCCTTTTATTATCATTAATATCATTATTATTGTTCCTGTCTTATTTTAGTTTCTTATGTGAACTGTCCCTGTCGAAAAAAGTCAAAGGTGATAGGGAAAAGGTAGGAGAGAAATGTTTTCATTCGATCGAAATAGGACGAGCCAAATGGCATTTTAAAAGCATATCAACTTGTTGTCCAGGGCTTGAGTGGATATATCACTATTTCACAATTATAGCCGGCATCTTAGGCATGGCACTATTTTAATCTAATGCTTGTTTAAGTTTGAAATCATCGACTTCGACTGTTTTGACTGTTTTCAGAAAGACTTCAAAGCTTTATACCGGTACTTGAACAAGTAAATCATTATGTTAAAATTGTTCGATTTTAAAACTCCAAAGCCATTTTTTTTTCTGTCTTGTGAACGTCGTGGGTTTAATACAATATTCTCCAATACACGATGCTTTAAACTTCAGAATTTTTTAATTTTGTACTAATTTTCGTTTTTTTAGTTCCTCACTGCTTTGGTACGGTTTCTGAACTTATGCAATGAAACGCCCCGATGTTATTATTTTGACTTGCCAAATGAAAGAATCGAAAGCTGAAGTTAATAAATGTCACAAAATACACATTATAGTTCATTAAAAAAGAGGAATGTCTTACACAATTTCATGTTCAATTATCTTGTGTATTAATATAAAATCAGTTTGCTGGGACAATCTTGCGATATGCTTGTATCGGAATCTACATGCAAATGTAGAATCTCACCACAAAAAGGGCGACTACATCGGTAATGAGTATTTATTATATTATATAAGGGAGTGGACAAGACTAACCTTGTGCATGTTATATTTCAAAAGTAACGGTTATAATATAATCATAATGATGTAGACAAGTTCATCTTCTTTACGTTTTAACAATTATGTGGTCAATTATTTCACCTATAGTGAATCGAACGTATTTTGTTCTGATTGCCAGTGTTCAGTTGGTTTTGGTTGAGGATTCTTTTTCGTTTTTGTTTTTTTGTTTTCGTATGTGTTTGTGTTGGAATTTTATGGCTCATCAGTACGACTGATGTATTGTGCTTAGTGCAGCTGAATACATTCGCAGGTTAAAAATAAAAAAGTACACGTATGTGCATGTACTGGAGGATCAAAGACTTTAAAGGGACATTTTTTAAAAAAAGGGGGGGGGGGAGAACTATTCAGAAAAAGGATATTATTATGTGTAAACATGATGTGCCGTGTGGCCCGCCGCTTGTTCGTTTTCTAAACGTTTACTTTCACGTTCTTGTTCCATCTAAAATAGCAGAAGAAAGATCACCAGGCGCATGAACCTCAGCAAGCATAGAGTCTGTGTTCTCATTTTGTGCGGGTAATATTATTTCAGTTATAATAAAGTCATCTTTCTGACCTGATAAAATAAAAACAAACAGATAGGCCTACTGCCACGGATCAAGAAAGGAGATCATTGGATGCAGTTGAGCGATAGTCGATCATGACATAAATCTACGTAACCTGCACTGATAAAGTTTGGTTTGATTTGGTTTGGGGACGACATCAGCATGATCATAGCTTAGCTACATTGTGCCTAACACGGCAGTGGATATTTGCATGTTTATAATTGTTTCAAAATCATAAGCATGTTGATAGTCTAAATTTTCGAGCAGAGACACAAGTCTATTTCGAGTGAAAACATTATAAGATGGTTCGTGGTCTCATTTTTACAAAAACATTTACATTGTACTATTAGTTGACTTAGGTCTCCACCACATTGTTATGCACCCGTATCATCTGTAACAGTACATAGTTATATGTACATGTACTCGTGTATCGGTAAGCATTATGAAATTACTCATATAATTCATGAGTCATGATTCAAAGTTAGCTGATGTATCAGCACTGAGGGAAAACGTGTATTAAAGCAAGCAAAAGTTATGGTTGGAAATTGTTAGGGTTAAGTACATGTAGCTGTTTCAAAGAGTTATTTCCAAGTCGTGGAAATGTGTCTTCTGCATAACACAATATGAAGAGTAAGCCTACTAGCAGAGATTCATTTTGAAATGCTCTAGAGCTAATCTAAGCAAACCACTTTAGGAATTCAACTGGAGGTATCATTAACATTGTCTTGAAAACTGATGTCAGACGTCCAATATGGTGATATGGAATGACCAAAAGCAGTATTATTTCCCTTTGCTCATAATACTTAAAGTTACACGTCTTGTGTCCTTGTCCTACCGAAGGTTAGTAACATTGAGGGCATTTATGTAGGAATTCGTTTGCTTTTGCATTTGTTCTTGTTCATGTTTTTCTTTTGCTTTGTTTTGTTTTGTTTGTTTGTTTTTTTCATAGATTGATATTTTGCATGTCTATGAATATTCCCAGAATAAGCAGGAAAAGACTGAAGTTGAGGAAATAAATAAAATTAAAACTACAGATTGCATATAATTTGCAAAGTGTAAGTTAATTGTCTGTAACTTACTGAATTTTTCAATCAATATTTCAGTTTGTTATCAGGTATGATCTGCTGATAGTAGTGATAGCTAAATAGCATCCAAGCTTGAATATATATAGATTCAACAACAACAAAACAAAACAAACAAGCAAATAAATAAACATACATACACACACACAAAACGTACATCTGGATTCACTACTAATTAACAAAGACGTGTTTCGTTAAAACTTAATGGTGGAAACGTTGACAAATCGTCTAATGGGGGGGGGGGGGGGAAAGGATACCTACAGATCTCTCCCACAAGTGGTAATGATCGTTTAACAAGATTATGAATGTTATGTCTATTTATATCGATCTTTATCCACCCAATGTCTACATTGTATTATCATTGCAGTACTGTGTATTTAGTGTGATCATCATGCTTGAAGGCATCTGAGTAATCAAGCTGGGTGCTCTTCCGCAAACTACAGTATATTATTTATGATGATCCAACCATTTGCACTTCGTGTATCCGAAGTAAATACATGTACTACTACCATGCATTTATATCATCAGTAAGTTGTGTATTGTCCAAGCCTGATGACGAAGTAATATTGTTAGTAAAGTAACTACATGTCATGTATTGCGTGTGCTCATTCAGTCATGTAGTCCATTCATTTCACTACGTGGACCATTGAATTATTCATTGCATTATATATCTGTTTGTCATTTCATGTAAAAGTAAAATGAAAAACATAATGGTGACAAGATTCCATCTTTCCTTGTTCTCAATGAATCTGTGTGAATAAATTCAACATTTCTATGTGGACTGATTGCTATATCATTGTCATGTAAGGATATTCCCAAATTGTCTCAACTGATTGCCAGTATGCTACATCAGTATCATGTAAAGATATTTTCTGCAGTGATTAAGTTTATTCATTTGTTGTTCTTGTGTTATCAGTGTATAATATGTACATTATGTGTGCACATGAGTGGATCCGGGTGTTTTACTTTCAAGGTAAAATGAAAATATTTTCGCTGCCACTCAGAATGTGTCGTATTTCGATTTTTCACCAAATTGAGCTATTTCTGTCACATAAAAAACCTTATTCCTTACATGTAGTTTTAGTTGTTTTTTTTTTTTTTAAGTGTTGAGCCGAATTGACCGTAGTCAGACAAATTGAAGAGATATGGTGTGACTCTCAGTATCAAGTATAATTAGATATAAATTGGCAAAAAATGAGCAGTTTAAGTTAAGCACATCAATGTATGCAGCCACCTCACAGCATTCTGGGCTATAGCCTACTTCATACTTAATGGCCCGGAGACTACAACATTATCTTCTTTATCGGAGATAACTGTTCTTTCAAGTTCTATAATGTAAATACATGAACTCACACCACCTTCATCACTGTCAATCCTGATTCCTCTGTTCGAATCCAGCGACATACGGCCCATTCTGACTGGCCTCGAGACAATATGGTTTCTGTCAGTGTTATATAGAAATTTTAGTATGAGGCTTTAACATTTTCCATTTCATTAGCACAAAAATGATTCGTTCTGCTAACTGAAAAGTTGAGAAATCACACAAACAGATAAATAACAGGGCCAATTTTATAATCCAACCTCCTTGGCCCATTCAGAATTAAGGGGGATCAACATAGTATACACCACAATAGATCCTTTCCACGTTTGTGTTTACTTCCGTGTTTGAATGCGAATTTTTGGTGGGCGGACGCGGAAGCGAGACGTCATAAGTGATTTACTTACGTGTTTGAAATGTAAACAATGGAATGTGGAGCGGACGCGGAAGGGACACGTCATAGGTGATTTACTTCCGTGTTTGAAATGTAAACAATAGAATGGTGGGCGGACGTGGAAGCGAAACGTCATAAGTCAACGATCTATAAAAGAGACTAAAATTAAATGGAACAAAAGTAAAGCCTTTTTTAAAAAATATCATGCATGTGACTGTTCCATCAACTCAGTATTCCTGAAGATGAACCTTGTTTAAGATAGACAATACCTGTGTCCGGAGAATGTAGGCCTATTGCAATGCTGATGTATAAATAAACATAAAATAAGATAAAATAGACAGATACAATAAAATAAGATAAATCAATCCCATTGTATGTTTTTCTGATACGATACATTGTCAGCACAAAGTAGAAACAAGGCTGGCAGAGTTGCTTTGATATGATCTTCACATACTTTTTCATTGTTCATTTCTGTGTTTGAATCGAATTATATATATATATATCACATGCCCAGTTGTATGTACAGTATTTGCATTATGAATGGAAACTGAGGAGTCATAAATATATTATATAAAACTTACAAAAGGCATTGTATTTTGGGGAGAATGACAACTGATGAAATCATTGTTTTTTTAATTCTCCAGTTATGTTTGTAGCCTACTTTGTGATTTGGAATACTGACCCAGTCCTTCAATTCTGAACGTGGGAAATTTACAAATTTGTCCAGAATCAACCCTGGGCATAGCCAGAATCATTTGTTTGTTTGTTCCCCCCCCCCTTTTTTTTTTAATGTGCAAAGTATTTCTTGTTGACTGTATATTTTATTCTTTCATTAATTATGTGTTATAACTGGTTTGTTCACGAACAACTGCTTTCCCCTCTTTCCTAGTATGAATTTTTAATATGTAGCCAACTTTATACTGTTTTGTGTTTGATATGAAAGTGAGCAGTCAACAATGTATAAGGTAGGGTGGAACCGGCTCAATGTAGGGAGATCATGTCTTCATTTAGTATTGTCATACATGCTCTACAAGTTTAAAGACGACAGTTTTAACTCATCCTCACTGCCCTTTCCCAAATGCAATACACGTAGCAGCCAAATGATGTTTTCTCTATTTTTCTTTTCCCCCATATGATGAGTACATGTACAGTATTAGGTCATATGTCTCACAGCCAGTCAAAATGAATTGCCCGTCAAATTTTCCACTAACATTAACAACATGTATATTTATCATGTAAAATCTTCATACACTTTCAAGTGGTAAAAAAATTTTTAAAAAATGAGTTTTGAGCCATGGCGGCTGTTGCCAGAGAAATTGAAGAGACCGGAAGTGACCCTCAGCACCGGCTAATGACAAATCGGCAACAGTGAAAAGTTTAGCACATCAATGTATACGCTCACTCCATAACCTATAATGTGCCCAAGCAATACCTTCTTCTTCACATCTGAAAGTTCTTTCATTTCCTGTACTATCAAAAGCTTTATATCAATCAGTTGATGTTCAGTGATGATAACAGAAAATTGTCAAAAAAAGAGGAAAATGTTTCGTCAACTCAAAACATGTAAGAAAACAGCCCTCACCCCTCTCCAACCCATTTGCAAGCTGATCTGATGAAAAAGAAGTCTTATTTTGATATCAAACTATTTAAAAGAAGTTTCATTTTACCTTTGAACAAGTGCTGGGGGGCATACTGGAAGGGAGGCAGGGTGGGTCGCGGTGCCTACCGTTATCGAGGAGAAAAAGAGGAAACTAACTGGCTGAAGAAAAAAAAAAAAAGAGGGTTTCCGCCAATTGGTGCAAAATCATCACTGTATGTTCTTTCAATTCAATCAATGGTGGCTCTGTCTGAGTCCAGCCACTTTCAACTCACTCTGACTGGCCGCTAGGACATATGGGTCTACATGAAATTTATAATATTCATCAATACATAGTACTTGTACATGTATTATAACCTAATTTCTGATTTCACATAGAGAACTGAGCAAAAATATTTATTGAAAAATAATATTCCATATTATATCAATAACATTATTTCATGGTTAACAGTAATATGTGCGAGATCATAATCATGCCTAGAATACTAGAACGCTCCCATTTATCTACACTTCGTCACAAAATTTTAAAAAAACAAAAACAATTAGGACCTATATTTTTTTTAAAATAAAAAAATCACAATAACACTAAAAGTAATTGATGACATTACGTGTGGTGGGAGGTGAATGAATTATTGGGAAAAATCAACGTTTGGGCTGAATAAGGATGATTGAACCATTTCTACGGTGTATTTATATTTAATCGTGTTACTTACCAAAGGGCTAGTCCAGTAAACACCGTAAATATTATAGAAAATTCAAATAAAATGTGCATTGTGCAGAACTGAAACAAAAATTTTATACAAGTCTCGTTTTCGGCTACCCATTTAGGGGGGGGGGGGGGCGCCTCAGTCACTCTGATTTGTCATTAACTTAAATAAGAATTGTTCCACAGATACTGATGCCTCCATATGAAGTTACTGAATTTTCCCTTCATTTAGTAATCATCCTCATACATGTATATATAAATTGTCTAATGTTCAATGGGGTTTCAATGATCATCTGTCTATTAATTTGAATGTGCTTCAAATAAAGAAACTGTGTGTTGACTAAACTAGGTTTTTGCTATTTACTCTTTCCTCTGTTCTTGCTATTTACTGCATTCTTCATTATTTTTCTTGTGTAGGGGGACATATATATAATAATCAAATTGATTACTTACTATAAAAAATGCCAGTTTCAAAACACTTAAAGAACATCTTTAAAGCTGTCTCTGTAGCTATATATGTTAGAATTACATGTAGTACATAATAAGCAGATAATGTGATCAGCAAAGCATGAGCAGATGTATCGACTGAATATTAAAAAATTATACATCTACATGTGTATCTGATGACCTAGGTTTTGGTTCATGATCATAATATAAAAAGGTACATTTTGAAACAAGTATGTAGTTCTGTTAGTAGATAATACATGTTCAGTGTTCTGTTTTTCACATTAATATGATTGACCATTATCCACACTCATTTCAAATTAATGTACCGGTACTAGGGGTTTTCCTTATCTCTTATCTAATTAATACTAATAGACAAAAGAAGACTACAAGGACCAACTACAAGCAAAGTTTTTTCTTTCTGTTATTTTTCTTCTCCTTTTTTGTCTGTCATTCAATTATTCATTAATTGCTCTTTCTTTCTTTATCTGTCTCTTTCTTTCTTTTCATCTATCTGTTTATTCATTTGATTGTTGACTTAAATTTTTATTTTTACATAGTTAATTACTCAATCAGCGTACTCATGGCAAAACTGTTTACAATGACTTTTTTAAAAAATAGTTTTACTTAAGTTAGTTCTTGTTACCTCTGTCTACATAGTATATCCCATCTGTTTTATTCACTTGACATTTCAGTCTGTCACCCCCCACCCCTTTTTCACAATATATCATCACCTGTATTCACCCATCTTTCCCTTACCCCTCTTCACACCCCTCACCAATTCACATCCATTTATACCAACATACATGAGGAAAACATGTATTGTTTGTTTTGTTGCCCTAGGAAGGTCATGGCAACCAAAAGTTTGCGGGTCTTCCTTGTTCATCGTCCACCAAACAATGAGATCACCGCCCGCAGGTTGTTGAAAGGGGCATATATACACAGATAGAACATAATGTCATATCTACCAATCAAATTTCATATCACAGAGTCTTGTTTTACATTCTATTTACAGTTTACGATCTATTCTGCTGACATACTATTCTGCCGTATACAAATAGAGTACATGTATATGCTGGTTTTTTACAACTGCTCTCTGCTGTTTACATTTATTGAACCTGACACAGAGAAAGTATGTGCACCTAGCACTATAGGGCAGAGAATGATTAATTAATCCAGGTATTAGTCACTATGGGTTGTTCCATTTTGGCAGCTCAGTACTGGCGACAACCAGAGGGTACACTGAACATCCTTATCCCGAGGGGATCACCTAGTTGCATTTCATCTCAACACCCAAATACCCCATGTACAAACTGACGAGAGCATCATAGCT
This sequence comes from Peronia verruculata, assembly GCA_038406235.1. Taxonomy (NCBI): domain Eukaryota; kingdom Metazoa; phylum Mollusca; class Gastropoda; order Systellommatophora; family Onchidiidae; genus Peronia; species Peronia verruculata. Next base: position 2,347 of record JBCAUA010754457.1, on the reverse strand, counting down.
CGCAATACCTGGATTAGTGTACCAAGCACTGTAGAGAGTTGAAAATAAAAATAACACATAGATGGTTACAACAAAATTATTATAGGGACAACTTTAACATAAACAGTTCATAATTAAAGGGGAAGAACACCAGATATTCATTTTTTTACTACTTTCTTGGTTATAGTCCATGGTTTCAGTTCCCTGGTTTTTAAACATCCTACCTAAAAGATCTGCAGGAACAGCAACTGTTGCCTGTTGTCCAAAGCGATGGTTTGAATCAGCGGCTCAGTTTTCTTCCATGTGAAGTAGGAAAGTGAAGATAATTCTTCCCCCCCCCTTGGTCTTCAATTACAATTACTATAGCACAGAATAACAGTGAAAATGGGGGATGGAGTAAGTTTGCCATATCTACATAGAGGGAAAAAAATTGAAAACAAGGTCGCACAAAAAAAAAAGGCAAAAATCAACCAAACACACATACCCTCACAGTACACAGACAAATACATGCAGACATCCAATCCCACTTCTTGCATTCACTGCTAGTTTGCTTGACACATTCACCAACCCCACCCACCTCATTCCATGTATCCACACAATTACTTTAAAAGAAAAAAAAAAGCTCCTGGTCCCAGGGCAGACGAGAAAGTGCAATTTCAAAAGATTTGCAATTCTAACTTAGGTCAAAGCTAAAAATTCTAATAGAAATACATGTATGATGCATTTGTCATTTTGCTGATAATACCCAAAAAAAAAAAAAAATGTAAGTTCGTGAAGCAGTATATTGAAGGTAGGAATGATGGGAGAGAGAAAACTTTGACTAAACCTCTCTGGAATTCATGCTCAAAGATCATATGTTTTGTGGCCAGTTGAAATGAGATGTGAGTCACTGGGCTAGAACCAAGAAATCAGGCTTTGATTGTAATGAGAGGGGATCAGACATCGAAATTTTTTTATTGCAGAAATTTAAAGTTCATTCATTTTTTAACAAGACAGTGTCGGTCTTACCTTCAATTTATATATGCATGTATTACTTTATTAAAATTACTTTATTAAAATTGAGTGTCCGTGAGGTGGGTATGTGGATTTATGTGTTTGACCGTTCATTTAAACTCAATTTTCTTGGAATTTCTGCCATTCCTGGGAGGTACCCCCCTGTCTCTTTAAATTACAATATCTCTGGCTAGAATAAAGCTAGCTCAAAACTTTTTTCACCACTTGAAAGGGTATGAAACAAGCTTTCACATAGGACCAAAACCCCAAATGGTAAAAAAAAAAATCAACATAGGCTCATTTTGACTGGATGAGAGACATATCACTTTTAAATTAAAAATAAAACTGAAAAAGTAATATGGTTCTCTGAGTATGTTATTTCCACTAAGTATGAGAGATAGGTGGTTTAACAAGACCACAATAATGATGTGTATGACTATGAGCAGATATGATGGAAAACCCATGTTAATAAGAAAAGAGTGTTATTGTAGATGATTTTTATAAACTATAATAATTACAACAATGCTTACAAAATACTTATGTGCATTTACTGATAAGTGGAAAAATAAGGCAGGGCAGCTCAGCACTGCCATTATTTAGAGAGGTCCATATGAATTTCACTGTACCTCTGACTGGCAATTACAATTAGATTTGCAGTTTTGCGATGATTTAGTGATTTGAACTCTTTGTGTAGGCTGAATTATTAACATTGACACATCAGTTGTGAGGGATGTCAAACTCTTTCATTCACAGATAGGCTATGACACATGTTGATGTGCATGGAACTACATGTACATGTATAATTAAAAATGATTATGAAGATTTTAGAGTGGATATCAAATGCGTATGCCCGTTACATGAACATTATTTCTCCCAACAATTCAGAAATGAACACTAATAAGACCAAAAAAAAAAAAAATTCTTGTTATTACATACTCTTATTTTTGACACACAAAGCATCAGAACAAATTTTTGTGTACTATAATTAATAGAAATTTATGGCCCTAATAGTAATAAAATGTCATGTTTTCAATGCTTGTTAATTTTGACTCTCTTTGCTGACACCAAAAAAACTAAATCCATTCCAGAGACAAATCATCACAAAACAATGGCACAAACATTATAATTCGCAAAACCACATGTCTTGCGACCAGGGCAAATGAGTCAGAAGTCGCCACAAGCAACGAAGCTATATGGCTGTTTTTGGTAGTTCTTATCTACTTTCCAAGGAAGATACTGACTTTTTTTTATCACAAAACATCAATTTAACCTTTTTTTTAATCTGAAAAAAAAAATATATACAGTGCAACCTCCCAATTGCGACACCTCTGAATTGCGACAACCTCTAAATAACGACACAGTCGTTTGGTCCCGA
>JBCAUA010754347.1:0-14996 GCA_038406235.1 Peronia verruculata | reverse complement strand
GTTAAAGACGAAGGAAAACCCACCACAAAGTACCCCCCCCCCCCCCCCCCCTTTTTATGTATAAGAAAAAAAAAAGAAAAGAAAAGATAAAAGTTCATGCACAGAGGGAGGGTATGAGAAAGGTGACATTGGGTCGAATGCGTGTCGCTGATGGACGGAGTTCTCCCGAGATCAAACTCGTGTGAGCGGGTGGGCCTGTGGCCCATTTTTGTTTTTTCCTGGTGACTCGTAAATCCGTGGCCCAGCCCGGGCTTAACGGGCCCAGTCATGATCGGTCCTCCAGCAAGTGGGCCTAAAAATGGTATGATCGGCACATCTTTATATAACACAAGTATAAGCATTTGATTTTATGCCACATGCTGTATGTCATAAAGTCCTGCGTTTACACATGGTTGAATATTTTCTTAACAAACACAAGAGCATGTCAGAACAGCATTCTAGTTTCCAATTAATGATCTCTATCAGATGTGGAGGGCTTGAGAAAGAAGAGAGAACAGAAAGTTTGTCACTGACAGTAATTAGGCCAGAGGTTAAGTACTACAAAATAAAGTGTAACATTTTATTAGCACTTTCATTAGCACTCAATAGTTGGTGATAGTGACTTTCTTCCTCATAAATTGCACGCTTTCTTCCATGTTTGTATGGTATAATGGCATAACTATTATATTATATTATATTATGTTAGAAGACTATAATGGGGAAGATTCTGTATGTCGAAGGTAAAACAGATGTTTCTGTCATTTGTATTGGTACTATATAACCACAGAGGTAACTTGTAAAATTCTATTAACTTTTTTATTGTCACAACAGAAAAATTTATTCAGTCTGAAGAGCATCATTAGTTTAGAATAAAATCACCTTATTTTTATGCTGTGTGTGTGTGTGTGTGTGTGTGTGTGTGCGTGTGCGTATGTGCGTGCGTGCGTGCATGTGTGTGTGTGTGTGTGTAATTCTTCTCCATAAACTTCAAATCTCTTATCAATTCTAAAAATTTACGGAGCATGAACAAGAAAATGGAGCATGTTTGATAGATCGCTGATGATGAAAGAGTTAGACATTGTATATATTGGCCCAGAGCCTCATAGCTCGTGTGAATATGGATGTTATACTGACACCCTTGGAAGTTATTCATATGTTCCTACCTGTTTTAGCCTAACAGGCTTGGTTTGTCTATTCAGTTGATTAGATTTGGATGTTTTAAAAATTGCATGGTTAAATTTTATACCGCACCGATGTATCATGTTACTGAACTCCGGAAAGGAATTTGTTGAAATCCAGTCAATATATTTATGGATTATGCCTTCAGTGAGTACTAACACTGTTTGCTTGAGATGGATCCTCCTCTTGAAACTGATTCCCAACAGAAGATAAAAATAGTCAACTTCACATCATCGTTATCAATTTTACATAATAACCACAGCATGATTTTCAACACTATATTTTAAAAAACAAGGGACCAAGACCATCTCTAATGGGTATCATTTCAAATTCATAAGATCTGAATGGATCTGAAAGTTCATAGTATAAAATATGGACTGGCTACTCTGAAGGGAAGAAAGAGATGTTAAAAGTACAACACAATGACATATATTTTAAATGTATTCAGTTATAAAAGCAATGGAGAAAATCGAAAGCATTTTTTTGTTTTTTTTCATGACACAAATTTTCTGGAAAAAGACCAGGCAAAATATCTTCTATCTGAAGTGAAGGTAAAGTTCATAACTGATAAAAATTCGTGCCGTATGAAGTTGCTGCATTTCACTTCACAGTTTAATATGGTATAAATGTGTTCTTATCACTACAGCACTCATAGAATGATATCTGTTAGGAATGTCGATGTTTTTTTCACAGTGGTTGACACTTTGAGGAATTCATTCATCTAGAAAAATATTGTCACATGATGGTGTTTGTCTGTCACTTTTGGATTTATATCTTTCTTTATTTTGTTATTTTTGCACATGTGATATAGGGTCAATTGCACTATTTCAGTTCAGAAAGAACCAGAAACTTATATTTTGTTGGACAAAATTCAGCTATTTACATAATACAACATTTTCTCATGTTGCACATACAATTGTATCTAACACATTATTCTTCACTGTCTATCAGGTCTGAACATGACAAGTGCACCAGCCTACAATGTTGCCTATGACATTCCTCCTCCCCGACCTGACACACCTCCTTACATTCTAGAAACAACTGGCAATGTCAACCCCTATGATGTTCCCAGAGCCGCACTGCCTGACAACTTCACAAAGTCTTCTCCATACAGTGTCCCAAGGTCCAACCCTTATGAAGACCCAGATTCCTTGGAGACATTTGATACTGATAATACTTCCGATGATAAAGAAAATGGTGACTGTGAAAAGAAAGTAAATGGAACTGTTGAGATGTCAAAGAATACATCATCCTGCTAAATAATCCTTACTCATCCAGAGGGATGGATTGGAGAGCCAACAAATACAATGAACAAACTTTGGAATTTGATTACATGTATGTACATTATTTTCTGAAAAACAACCCGTCCAAAATAATAATCAGTTAAAAAGATTATGTAATAGTAACCCTTTACTAATTTTGGTATGCACTTTTAGACATTTAATTTAATATCTGCTTATTCAGAGTGACTGCATCCACATAATTAGTGAAAAAAAAATCTGGGAAATTACTTTTAACAATTGCCTGAAATTGATGAAAGTAATGTGTACAGAGATGATAATTCTCTTTTAATGTAGCCTCTTCTGTCTAACATACAGTCATGTTTTTTTTTTTTTTTTTCTCTAGAAATGTCTTTGATAGAAATGAATAATGCTATCAATATACAGCTATTTAACATCAATGAAATAGAATACATTTCATGTATAGTTTTGAAACTGAGAAGTCTAGATCACTTTTAACAAATATCAGATGATTACAGATATAAAGCGGAATATAAGCTGTCCAACAGCTAAAGAGTAATTGATGACATTTATAATTGTCCAGAACATGTGAAAAACATCTATTAATTATTTACAAATCGTCCTCCTTTTTTTTTTTTTTTTAATTTTCTGACAAGCTATTAATATATCTTTTATGTAGGACTGATTGTGTCTATGCACTCCAGCAATGAAAAATTGGTATAAGACAAATATTCCTCATACATTTGTTCCGCTTAATCCAGCTGAAGTTCTGATAATGTTGATTAGGAACTTCGTGAGGCAGGAACCTGTGGATGCTGAAGACAGTTAATCAGTCTGTGTTTTAATTATGTGAGTGAGTCAAATCTCTTTGGGAGATTCATTTTTCATTCAAATATGGGAAATCAGGGAGACACCAATGGATGATGAATGAAATTAAATCTGTCACTTATAACGTGAGTATAAAATTTCCAAAACATACACTGATTTTGGCAGTGCATGGATGCCTACACATTCTCCCATTGCAAACATTTCATGCATGTTGTAATTTATTGTGAACTGAGAAAATGGTATGGGTTGAGGGAAGGAAGCCATAAGGGAAGGAATGCCAATAATTTCTTTTTTTTTTATACATATATATATATATGTGGCTGCTTTGTATTTGAGTTGAAATTATTGTAAGACTATGGGAAGAAAAAACACAAGAGACAAATACCCACTGGCATTTAAGTGAATGTGAATTCATGAATCTTTTTAATTGAGAAGGGAGGGAAGAATGTCAATATCATTGAAGAAAAAAGAGAAAAAAAAGGTAGATGGGAACAAAATGATTTTTTTCATACTATAAGTGACCACTTATTTAAGATATGTCTGTCATCTTTCTTGTTCTTTCTCTAAGTGAGATATTACAGAGAATGAACTGACTGGATAATGTATTTCTACTCAATCTTACATTAAGATGGGCTCATTTCATCACTGGAGACAAAAAATAATGATAGAATCCATAAATTACTTCTGTACTAGGTGTCAGAAGCAATGTCACTGACAGTGAGTTTCATGACAAAAATATCTTAGGAATTTTAGAAAAAGTTGTGGTGCTGATGATAAAAAAACAAATATGGAATGACTACAACATCTGAGGAAATGAGGAAAAGAGAGACCTACGCAAATGTTTTGCCTTGTTGAGATTGTTTGAGCTATCTTCTATCATCCTCTAGATAAAACACAGTTAACCTTGCCAAAAAATTTATTTGTCTTCCTACTGTCATGTAAATAATGGCAACGTGAGATTATGTTATGGACTTCTATGACACTTATATTTGGTAATTTTTTTTTAACTTTGTTACTCCTTATCAGTTGTTACATTATTAAGTGCAAGTGGGCCTCATCTTCTTGTGCTGCTTTGAAATCAACATTTTTGCCTGGCAACTGTTACTAGACACATCTTATGCACATTTCATGAGGCAGAATTGCGCACTTGAATCATCATTTTCATATCAGTTTCATGGGCGTATTACAAAGATCAATACTTTCAAGGTATGCTTTATTTTTTGGACAAAACATATCATTGCTTTAATCTCTCCACAGTGGCTGTCAAAAATGGAAATGGCAAGGAAATTCAGAATTAGTTGAAACAATGTAGTATATTTCTAAATCTCAGAGCTTTAAATTCTTCAAAAGTTGTATGCCTCTGATAGGTAAACTTATTCTGGCTGATTATATGTATTGTTGACACATTGTTGTCCTTTCATTCATAATATTTGTCTTTTATTGCTGTTTTTGAAGTTCACATGTTTGTACTTTTGGTGTACAGCCAATGGCAGTTGATATCATTGTTATTTTCATTATTGTTGCTGTTGCTGTATTTGGATTGTAGTTTTAAATGATTTACTAATAAGTATATGACGGTTCTTTGCATCTGCAGTGCAGAATTATAATGCATGAAAGTTTAACTGCAGAAATTAAAGATGCTCAGCTGAGAATGAAGAAAAGAGATGAAGATATTATACTGTTCTGGCAGCTGAGCTGTTTTTGTTGGTTCTTTTTTTTTTCAGAATGGCATAGGCATTTGATAAATGATCGTAACATAGAATTATGTTCAACTTCAATATAGTTATGCTTTAAGTAGTATAAACAGGCAAGCCTTTTCAAATTAGATGTAAATTGTTAGAAAGTGAATTTGTAAAAACCTATTTTGATATAAGTTGTTATCTTTCCATCTATTCACAGCTAAGTCTTTTAATCTGATGAATTTTAAAAGCAGAGTATGTGTTAGTTCTTTGGAGGAAATTTAGAGCAAAGAAGGTTTAACTTCTATGGGAGATCATTGTGATATCTGTGAAATATTGTGAAACATTAAATGCTGGCTATTATTGTTATGTTATCAACTTATGGAACTTATGGTTATCCTTCTGTTCCTTATCAGAAGATAGATAAGATCTTTATTCCTAATGAATCTTTCCTTTCAACATAATGAACTGCGGGGTTTAGTGTAAAATTTTCATCATTTGATGCCATCATTATGGAAGCATAGTTGTTATTGGAATATGAAAAATTATTCTGTCAGAATTTTCAACAATTGTTTTTGCAGGACAAATTGGCTAGTTTTGTGCTGTTTTTTTTTTTTTTTGTTATTGCAGGTCAAGTGAATGTGCAATTGCTTCCTGTTAGATTTGTGTATGTGGCAATAATATTCAAATAGATTCCAAATTCACACGTACATGCAATATGTTGTACAATAAGACTTCCAATATTGGTTAATCTGACAGTCTTTTTCTTCAGCAGGGTTAGAGCAGAGAATTTGTTTTCAGATACTTAAACAAAACATTTAACTCTTTATTTTATATTTGAAGGAGAGATACTGTTTTTAAGTAGTCCATTTATAAGTATCCTATTTCTTACCCCAGCCATTTCAGATGTGGCATTGTTTGGTTTTCAGACTACAGCTCCAAGCCCTCTTTTTACATGTGCTTGCCAGTTGGTATCTACAGATCATGAAGAGGCTTACCTGTAATCTTTTAGTTCTAGATTGTTAAAGGCTTGAAGGGAATGATACTTCAACCATGTAGTGAACATGTATTATCTTTTGAATGTAAAGTTCTTGTAGTATTTTATTTTTTTCAATTACATCTTAGTGTAAAATTTATTGCTGCCTATTTTGTATGTAATCTGGATCATACATATGGAACTGAAGTCTGTAGCAAATGGGAACATCTCTTTACAATTATTTTCATAAATTTTACTGCCACTTTTAATTGTTATTGATAATATATACCAGATCGTGTTACTGAGGATGATGTGAATTGGGTAGAATTTTAATAGTCAAAGAGATTCTTGTAAAATTATTCTCCAATCTCATGCTCATATTAAATTTTGAATAGCCTTGTCATATTTATCATATTTCTGATTTAATATTATTATCATGACCACTGGTGAATTCCTGACGTCTTTCCCCTACTTATTCAGGGAGTGAAAACATTCCCATTGTACTAAAATTTATACTGTACTATCATTGACTTATCAATGAATGATAGAAGTCCTGGTTATCTCTGTTTGAAAGCTCTACTTTAAACTCCATTACTGGGTGATGATTTTTGTTCTTGTTGTTGTTTTCTTCTTTGCTTGTTCGTCTTTTACATTTTACTTAGGAAGTGTTTTCAGAGTCGACCTGTTGACCACGAATTCATTGTGTGTCACGCATTCGTAGTCAACCTGTCCACTTCGATTGGTTATCATACGATGAAGTGTGAAAGAAAGACTGCATCGCACATTCGCAGTCAACCTATGGACAGACTGCCGCATTCTGCATACATTTGTCAAGTTAAATGCAGGCCTAGTTAGAAGACAAAGCTTACATGTCTCATTGTGTCAAATTAGCATATTCTTGCCCAGAATAAACAAGATCTATGTCAGTGCAGTATAACCAAAATAATTTAGAGCATGTGTGTCATTAGCATTTGTCTTTAGATTTTCAGTCCTTCTTTAAACCACTGTTTCATTTTATACTTTGGCCACCCATGCTATGTGGAACCTTTTAAAAGCTTTTCATTTTGAACACAGTAATGCTGTCATGGTGTGATTTTGTTCACGGTTTACTTTCACACTTTACATTATTGTGATTAATGGTGCTAATCATAGGCCTACATATATATGCCGTTTTAATATTCTCACATTTGTTTCATCATTTTGATGCTTATTTATCCAGCATCTTGTAGAATGGACAATTATAGATCTTAGCCAAAGCTCAGTCTCCTCTACAGTCTCCTCTACAGGATGGTCTGACATAATTCAAGTTTGCGTGCCAACACGCTAAAATTTACCATACAGGTGTGCACAGCTGAAATGGATACTTGAGAAAGCAGATTTCTTTTTCCAGAAGAGTGACTTTTGGGAACCGGTCGATCCGAACACACACTGCATGCGTGGTTGACAGGACGACTCTGAATACACTTCCTTTTACTTATATAGGGTGCTTGACTTTTTGTGAAAAATTTGCAAAACTATTGTTGTATGTTAATAATTACACCCAAAACTAGCTGAATTTTAAGAATGATGTAAAAGTGCAGGAAATTTGATCTTGAAATATATAGTTTTAAATAAAAAGGAAACAAAATTTTAAACAATCAGTTTCCCCAATAATGTTGTGCCTATTTTACATTGTGCTCAGCAAGTTTTATATTGTAATTTAAAGCATAATGTACACTATGTTGATGTATTTTGTTTTATAATGTTTGGGTTTTCTGTCCTCTGAAAAGAATACTCATAAGTCTGATACAATTTACATACATTTTACATATGTAATCATTCATTAATTTACATAACACACATGAGCTTAAGGCTGAAATGTCAGAAAACAAACATGAAGACGCTTTTTCATATCGAAAAACATATTCTGTCAGCTTTGAAAAATACCGATATTCTTATGAAGACATGTACGATCAATGTTTACTTTTTATGCTTCTTGTTAGCATATAGACCAGTATTTTGTGTTACAGATATTAAAGAATTGGACTATGCAATCATTACTAACTTATAAACTACTGTCCTACAACAATCACCAGCAGTAACAAATATATTACGTTGCTAACTATCTGTAAATGACAGGCAATAAAGTTCTGCAAGATTTTAGGACAAACTCAGTAGCATTTCCCACAGAAAGTGGGTTTCCAACCATGTAGTGAGGCAAACATGCAGCATTCGCAGTCTCTTAACTAGGCAAAGTAAGAATAAGATATCAAATGCTTTTAACATTAGAATTTGGCTTTAAGTCATTTGACACATCAAGCTGGGAAGGAATGGGATAATTTATGCTTATGCTATTAGCTGGCACTGTCACTTTCACATTTAGGATGACAGTCTTACATTCCAAAATACTATCTGTGTCCAACTTGATGACATCAACACAATCACAATGAAAGTGAGGCGCTCTTGTTCACATTATTTTGCCTCATTTCCGGTCTGAGCTGAAGATTCTTATTTTAGCTCGGAAGTGCAACAGCCTCTTTCTTACATAATTATTAACACTACCAACTACTATTATTGTTTGGAGAGTATCTAGATTCAATTGGCTATGAGTCTATCATTCACAGAGAAGAGTTTTCACCACAAATTTCCTGCTCACCATAACAGGGTCATGGAAAGAAGTGTGACAAACTTTTGTGGGCAGATGGAATTTTCCAAAATCTTGTAGAACTCTATTAATGTATTATACAGAGACACAAGGCTATTAGCTACACAACAAACCTATAGCAGATCATTCTCCAACTACATGTATTGTACTATTTTCAGATATTTAAAAGAATGTTTACATCATTACTGTGATTGTACGTTTTCTTACATGTTGTTTTACTCACCCGTGTTTGTTGTTTGTCTTATTGCTGTATTCTTTTGACAAAAGTGTAATTTTTGTTCTTGCTAGATTTCATGATGGAAGAACAACTTTGAACAATTCCTCCAGCTGGTCTTGCCAATCACATCCCTGAATGGGATTTTCACTTCATAACACAAGAAAACTTGCTGGTGATAGGAACTGTTATATTCCTGTAAATCTGATTCCCTTTCATCTCAAGTGATAATTTTATTTGTCTCAATCCAATGTACCATGTAAAAACAGCAAAATAAATATATATATTCTGTGCTTCATTCTGTTCTGTATTGATTCTGAACTTTTTTTTTTCTTTTTTGTCATGTTGATCTCTTGTCTTTTTTGTTTGTGAAATCATATTTCAATTCTGCTTTCTTTTGTCTTTAACTCTGATATGTCATTTTATTGACTGTTATCTTTTTATCTGTCTGTAGTTCCAAGAGTTAATCTTTTTTGGCTGACTAGTAGCTGTGATGCTGGTTAGTGAAGTGTTTGCCAGTCTTGCACAAAAAGTCATGTCAGAAACTTTACATTTTGAAAATTTTTGTTTTTGGCATACAAGAGACATTATTTGTACATGTATTTTGAATTATGAAGATAACTTAATCAAAATCTATAATAACTGGAATGGATGAACCACGTGAATGTCAAGAGAACATGGCATTTAAAGTTGAGACTTCTTTTCATTTTGCATACTTATGAATACAGTAATTGTGCAGTGTGGCCATGAGGACAGCATCATGCATGACAACAATTAAGAATATTCAGGTAACAAACCTGTCAACATTTTATGTGAGAACAGTAAACTGACTGACTGTGTGGAAGAACCAAGAACATGAGATAACAAAGAAACCAGCATTTAAAGCTGCACATTCATTTTTATTTTACAAGCACATCCCATGTGCAGTCCCCATGGTTAATATTGCACCATGATATCATTTAAAAGAATGTCAGATTTTGCTGAGAGAAATATCATTTAATTATGACAAGGCAAAGCATTGGAATTGTGCAGAGAACATCACATTAGAAACTAAGCTAGTTGAATCAGACAAATACAACAATAAAACTGAGCTAAATTGCATCAAAGAAGCAGTCAAGAATGTTTTAAAAAATGACAATTGCAAGATTTTATGGTGAAACATATTGAATTATCAATGAAATAAGACCAATAACATGATTATTACATTAGGGAAAGTATTTAAAGCTATACTTTAATTTTCCTTGATCTTTCTTCGTCTGCACATCCTTGAGTAAACTATTCTTGTCAAACATCAGTAATGTTTACCCCCCTATTTCAGAAAAGGAATAGACAGCCCAATATACAGGTGAATGCCACCTTATCACTTCTGCAGCATGCAGAATGTTTCAAATGTTTACATTGGTGAAAAGAACCACAGCAGTAATATCCAACCGCCGTTTGACAGCATTTAAAAAGGATTCAACTATATAAAGAGTGAGGTTTTAAGATGAGGAAAAGTATTTGATTAATGAGCCATTTTGATTGGCTATCAAATTATTTGCCATCTCAAGTATGTTAATACTTTGAATAGTATTAAATATTGTCAAGTAAGTTTGGAAGCCTCCTGGTTTAGTAATCAGCCATTGCAATAGACACATGGGTATTTTTTTTTTTTTTTAACCTGAAGAGTTTGACGAAATTGATGATGTGCTAAGTAAACTCACAGGCACTATGGCTGCAAAAAAGTGGTTGGGAAGGTTGGTCCATACTAAGCAGATAAACAAGTGATCCAGCAGGATGAGCTGTTGACTGATGAAGTAGGCCTATATAGAATTGAAAAATGAATAGACAAGTAGGTAGACAATGAGTGATTTTTACCATCAATCAAATTAATCCCCATTGCCACATACAAGAAGTATAAAACAAGTTATGTAAAGATGGAATAAGATAAGGATGAAAAGCACTAAAGGCCAGAGTCCAAATGCTGCCGCAAAATGCCAAAGTTTAACATGCAAACACGCAAAAACACAATGGTCGGATATCCCGATATGGCACCACCCCCTGGGGCACGCCAAAAGGGACCGAAACCCAAAATGGACTGGAATGGACTGGGAAAAAGATATTTTGTCATTTTGTCATCTTGACATTTGGAATGAATAATGGCAAATTCTGAAACATTCACGGCATGGACTTTTTTGTTTTGTTTGTTTGTTTGTTTGCTTGTTTGTTTGCTTGTTTGTTTGTTTGCATTTGTTTGTTTGATTGTTTGTTTGTTTGTTTGTTTGTTTGTTTGTTTGTTTGTTTGTTTGTTTGTTGGTTGGTTGGTTGGTTGGTTGGTTGGTTGGTTGGTTTGTTGGTTGGTTTGACTTTTACAAATAATAGGTGTAAAGGTGATTTTTTTTTTTTTCATTTTTGGAATCCTTGTTTTGTACCTTGTTGGCTGAAAAAAATGGCTCATGGTGTGGCACATAGCTATTGACCACCAGCTAACCTGAACTGTCCCTGTACAAGCTAAATTGAACTGACGCAGCACTGGTACAGAACATGCTGCTATAGAGCAACATTTGTTTGAAAAAAACAAAATCAAATCTTCCAGATTATTACTTAAATATTCTTGATTGTCATTATTATGCTAACTGGCCCATGATCATTTTATTGTTTGAAAGTATACAGTGATTCCCTCCACTTCTCAAAGTGACTATAACTCTGTAAATGAAATACACAAAATTTTCAAAACATTCTCTCTACCGCATATTTTTAAAAATGAAACTTCAAAGAAATACATGTACAACTTCAAAATTTAAATAGTAAGATTTTCAAAAGCATCCTCTCTCAACTGCATATTTTAAAAACAAAACGGCATAAAAAATACATGTGCACTAAAATTTAAATAGTAATGTTCTCAAAAACATCCCCTCGGCCTATACCCCATATTATTTTAAAAACAAAATCTCAAAGAAACACATGTATCTAAAAATTTAAAAGCAAAATTTTCAAAAACATCCTCTCTGTGGCACATTTACAGGAAAAAAGAAAAGAGAAAAATTTCAGGATGTCGAATTTCCAAACACGACAGTTTTGTTCTACTTTGATTTTATTTATTTATGTATTTATTTATTTATTTTTGATTGTATTTTATATTCGGGTCCTTTTTTGTTTTTTTGTCCTTGTTGTTGTTGTTGTTATTTGTCTTGTTTTGTTGTTGCAAGCTATCCCATTAAATGTTGGTGTTTGATTACTTCATTTTTTCTTTAAAATATTTGGCTTTCGGACTTTGATGGCAATAAACTCATTATAATTGATGTTTTACCGACTTTTAGTCTCATAAACTTAAAAAAAAAAAAAAAATTAAAACATTTATTGGGTATTTGTTTGCAAATCCCTTGTGGGGAAAATTGATAGGAATGGTGATGTGAATCTAGCAAAACATTTGAAATTTGTCCTGAAGATAAGTTTTGTTGCCATTTTGGCCCAAATTTCCAAAGTACATTTGCCGAGAAATGCGTGATTTTATCATGGTGCCGGTATTCGACAAAATCGAGTATCTCATACAGATGAGAGACAGACAGACAGGCAGACAAACAGACAGATGGACAGATGGACAGACAGCTGTAAGAACAAAGACATCCTCTTTATCGTTTCACCCTGTTATAGCTTAAATAAAAATTAATAAATCACAGAGGCTCGGTATATTTCATTTTAAGGGAAATAGTTTATTATCAGATTTTACAATGATACCTTAAGAAAAACACCAGTAAAGCAGAATGAACTTTTGTTTCTGTTGATTAACAAGTGAGCCCGATTCCTTCAAGCAGTTTAAAATTCTGCTGGCCTCTAAAAATGAATCGTGACGCTTCAATTCTTCGACACATCGTCCTAGACCAGCTGAGGTTGAAGACAACATTGTTTACTTTAAGTTGCCAAAATGTAAAATATTTTCAAGCAGATCTTGGGAACGCAGTCCAAGTGCAACAATGATACTGAGGTAGGTAAAATACGTTACAGAATCTATGATAATTACGGCTTACTATCTAGGAGTCCCGTGAGTTTCGGAACACCGGGGTAGTACTGCCTATCTTAACAACTTTTACGCCTTTCATTTCTGCCAGTTCCTGGTCTGGGTTTGCGTGGTGGAAAAAAACTGGATGTCGTCCACTTTGGTATTTTCCGCCCACTTCTTCTTCTATAGTCCTGTTCTTCTCATTTATTTAATTCTGCATGGGAATAATTTCCTCATGAATCGTTTAACTGAAAATTGGTCTACGTCTTTCAGTAAAGTGGCAAAGGTATGCGATTTACATGAAGACTTCATAAGAGATTCCATAAGAATTGAGTAGTTGGCAGTTGCTCACAAAATTTGAGGTCAACATAACAAAATACATTTGTTCAGCTATTCTGGCTAATTAGAAAAGAATGATGAACAGAACCCGCACAAAAAAGGACAGTATTTCGCTTACCTTGGTAAAATAGAAGTGGTAAGGCACAAGAATCCGGCGTTTTAATTAAGTAATAATGACACTATTGGATATCCTAGGTACATCACTGTGAACTCTGACCATCCATAGGTGACCTCTCGTGCAAGTTAAGTAGACATAAACAAATTTTAATGTTTGAATGCTATACTCGTACATACTGCTGACTAATCATCTCTTCCATCTAATGAGTTTTCAGCAGATTATGATGCTAGAAATTGCTAGATCTATTTGTTTATTTTTGTGTTGTTCTACATTTTGTCAAAATTTTATTTCAATACTGTTAGGGCTGTCGAATTATTATAAGCTTGCTTTTGCCAACACTAAGAAGTCATTGGTTAAAATAAAAACAACTATCTTGCTCATGCTCAGGGAAATTTTATTTTTAAAACGGAGTATCATAGCTTGTTTCATTTGTTGTGGATAATTTTCTGTTTTGTTTCCGGCTTTGATTTGTATCCCTTTGAATGATAGAAGATTTTTTGGACTGTTCCTTGGGCTTGACGTCAATCTGTGAAACACAAATGCCGGTACCGGTGCAAAATGTAGGAGATGTCGATGATGACAACACATTTTTCTGCTTTTGGGACGCTTTTCTGAAACTTATAGGAACTTCATATCCGTCATTGATCAAATGTGCTGTGGAGGAATTCTCTTTGATTCCTTCGATTTGTTGTTGGTCAGGCTTGTCATCTCGGAGAGGAGCTTCGTTCTGATAGTTGCCGGATGCTGTGTTATCATCTATTTCCTCATAGCCGGAGTCACAGTCGAAAGGTCTGCTAGGAAGAGGTCGGTTTGCATTGGCACTTCGTGAAAATCTGGCACCAGCTGAAATTACAAAGAGAAATCAAATATTTGATTTGTATGTATGTGTGTGTTGGGGGGGGGGGGTAGGGGCCTGGATCGTAACTAAACAAACGAACAAAGAAGAAGAAAAACTAAAATAGTTGTGATAAAACCTGGCAAGGTTTTTTGTTTTGTTTTGTTTTGTTTTGTTTTTTGTTTTTGCCCTATTGACTATCTTTGCCACACTTTGTGCAAATGTAAATTATAAACCCTGTCTCTTGAATGTCCTGATATTCAGCTGGCATGGCCATCTGAGTGAATGATGTCGTCGGTCGATGATAACGTACCACATGTTAATATGTTATTAAATGATTCCTGTTCATGGACCTTTGTTGTTTTAATATGTAAACTAGACACTTGTTTTTAATTATTCAATCGTAAGCTCAAATGCATAATGCCCCGTTGAAAGAAAATAAATGAAAACTAAAGGAAGATATTGAACACACACACACACAGACACAGAGAGAGAGAGACAGAGAAAGAGAGATAGAATGAAATAAATTGAGTAGAGAAAGAAAGGGAGAAGAAAACAACAAAGGACAGATAGAAAGAAAAAATAAAGAGCGAAAAACAATGAAAAAAAGATCTTAAGAGAAAAGAAAGAAACAAAAAACAAAAACAAAAACAAAAGAGAAAGAAAAATTTCGAGTACATGGTACTGAAAGCTCTAAGTGGAGCCGAAACGGTCATTACATTTAACTATGTAAAGGGGGGGGGGCGGGTCCTAGAGGTCATTTTGGAAACCGCTGGGGGGAGATGATTTTAACCATCACCATTGAGTTCAGCATGGTCAAATTAGAGGTAAACAATCGAAAAAAAATCAAAATCACTCATGGTTGCCATGGCAGCGGCCGCCATCTTGGATTTTGTTACGCAATATTACGTAACTTTACCTTCTATAGGCTCTGAACTTTACCAACCGAAGTGCTTGTAATTTTGTGTACATATTTTACCATTCA
>JBCAUA010754236.1:0-14997 GCA_038406235.1 Peronia verruculata | reverse complement strand
TGTTGTGTCGTTTATTGTGGAGAAAAACATTTTAGGCTGCTGAGCCCAAGCCATGCCCTGCAGCATATTTTTTTTTTATGTCACACCTCATCAAACAACAGGTAAACTTTTGGACAGCTGTATCAGTTACCACTGGGCAGGCCAGCTAAATTAGCAGTGGCAAACGCCTGTGCAAACTGCTGTAGCTGCTTTCAGTCACCATTATTTATAGATATATATGTATATAAAATGTGAGAAAATACAAAACTGATTTTCATCAGCTGATGAATTATGTGGATTTACCTGTAGTCCTTATCTGCTGCAAGAACGGCGAACATATGTTTACAACAAGCAGGTGATTGGCCTCCATGACACTTGCACGAACTCGTCTCCACCTAGAACAAAAACATTATTATGAGAATATTATGATACAGTTCAAGAAGTAAAAGTCAATAGATATAGATAGACTTAAACTATTGTTCATGTTTGACAGCAGATAGACCGATGGTCGCTACATGAAACTCCACATTCTGATTTCCTTCCAACCCAGCCCAACATAATCAGTTATAGAACTAAATCTAGATTAAGATCTAGATGTAGATCCGCCAGATCTCTTAAGCTACAGTGTATGCCATCACTGCAGTGTGTAATGCTATTCAGAGCAATTTCTAATCTACCTACTAAGTCAATGTTAAAGATAAGATCGGAATTACAGGTTAGACTGCATAAAAATTATTTGATCTATTTATTCACCTCTTCCAGATAACCTAGTCTAGCATTTGGATTGTGAGGCCATTCCATCTTCCTCATTCACCCATACACATAAATCTAGATCTAGAATATATTTGACTTTGTCACACTCACAGTGGTCTGCCTCTGCCTAGACTAGATCTAGCTGCCTAGCCTTCACCGTTATGGCTGAGTGACAGCGATAAATCTAGATGTAGATCTTGATCAAGTTACCGGGGATAATGAATCGATCTTATAGATTTAACATCGAATAAAGATGTATAGTAGATCAAGATCTAGATGAGATCTAGAGTCTTGATCTAATTATGACTTCTTAAATCTGCATGGAGTGCATATAGATTAGATCCGGATATGGTCTATAGATACGAATCACAGATTAAAAACTGTTTCTTACCTCACCTTCATGTTTTATGAGGCATGCCATTTGATAATTCACTTTGCCTTCATTCTCGCCTGATGAGGAAAACATTTTTAGCAGGTCGACTGAAGGCGATACTGGTCACAAAGCTCTCTCTTCTGGTCCTTAATTATGGTCGCGTTGTAGCTGTTTTCTTTCCAGTGGGCGTCATGTTTTCCTGTGTATCTCAGTATTCTTGTGAACTCGAAATCAATTAAAAGAAGAGGCTCAATGCGTATGGTTCCGCCATTGTTTACAACCACAATTCCCTGATCACATGACTAAAGTAAGAGATTCCGAACGAGTCCATTACCAGAGAGATACTGAAAAAATGAAGAGAAAAAGAGATTCATGGTTTGATTATCAAACTCTGGGGAATTTATTTACCCTGGGGTGAGACGACAAATGTGAAGAACTATGGATGCTATTGTCTGGCCCGGTCTGGTCGCTCTTAAACAAACACGAAGACAAAACTGCACAGGTTGCAACATAATAAGGTCAAAACATATCTGCCTGTAACCCTCACCACATCACCTCGATAATACTGGAGACAATCTCTCGTGCACAATCAAGAATGACAATCTGAAGACATCCAAGTTCAGCATGAAGTTAAACATGGTGCCATCTTGCCAAAGCTTCCAGATTTTTACTTTGAACAGTGAAAAACAGTAAGGAGTGCAAGATTTCGGCATCTTTCCCATTTCCAACCTTTCTGCCTGTGTCGGTCTGGTTTCTAGTGCTTTTACTGTCAATCTCCGACATTGACCGTGTTGTTGTCAGTGCACAGCTAGTACAGGGCTGTGTCAGACAAGCAAGCTAACAAACAAGTAAACAAACAAATGAACGAGCAAAAGGTTGGTTAGAGCCTAGCCTGGCCCCGCTCCAATTCCAAACCAAGTGTATCAAAACAAGACGGCCTTGGCCAGGAACAGCTTTGGCTCTGTGCCTGTTTGGCCAATCACAGTCTGAGGAGTAGGAGACCAGTAGGAAGGGGAAGGAGTAGGGGGGAGGGGGGATGTTGTATTGGTCCAAATTTTATGAAATTGTTCGTTGTAGGCTTCACATATATCTGCCTGAGTTATCTTACGGAGTTAGCATTTCTCATTTTAACACGTTAAATAGAATGAGAAAAAATGCTAGCCAAAAGCATATACCGATAATGAAGATTTATTCTAATGATACGCATGCGCATACTCTCGTTTAATAAATGCGTCGGAGATGATTTGACAGATAAGTCAGTTTTTTCAGTGACAATTTTGGAATGCTAGTGATAAATGAACGACTTTCAACGCATACCAAAAATTTGCCCGTCCGGCTGTTGCGTAACATCTGATCTGGTAACGGAACAGCGATTTAAATATCGTGAAGGATGAGCAGCCATATAAAATCTCTGACTTATCATCATTTCTCCACTCTACAGAGACACCAGAACTCTTAATTCACTTGCTCTCTTCGACAACTCTACCATCTCAAGGTAAGTAAAACTGGAACTTAATCTATGTCTTTCGGTGACTCAACTCGCAATGCCTTGTACTAGTAGAGACAGACGGACTTTGACAACATTTTCACCCTTTTTGTCTCTGAACCTAAAAACCAACAGTTAGATCGACATTTCTTTTTGGCATAGACTACAGAAGTGGACAATGTGTAGAGAGATAGGAATGGGCGGATGAGCTGTGTAGAGCTGGAAAAATTGATAGTCCTTGCAGAAATCGGTGAGAAAAGCAAAAGGATTCTCAGACTTAGTAAACAGCATTTGTAACGATCTTGCATCATTTCTCTAGGCTGCTCAGTTTCGATCTTAAATGTGAAGGTGAAATCTCTATTCTTAGTTCTTCCGCCTGGTTCGACAAGGACCATCCAGTCATCCGGGGGGTCGGTGGGTGGGACCTCTGTGAATGCGTAGATGATTGATCAGGCCCATCAACGTCTAGAAGGTTCTGACATAGTGAGGACGGGAGATGGTGACTGTCGGGAACTTCTTGGCATTGCTTTTTCTAGCCTGTGTGGGTTGCTGTGCTCAACGATTGGGTTGGCATCACAGAATTTGGCGCCATTCTGGACAGCTCAACGCCACTTTGGTCTGTGCATTGCTGTCAGCTCCCATGTGTCATCGTTGATGTTAAAGGCCTATAGAGGGGCAAACTGCGCTTTTTATGGTCTTCATGTTTGTGCTTTCCATGTTGCCGTTCTCAGTGTAGCTAGTTTCTTGGGGAGCAAGTGATCTGGCATGCGAACTATATGGCCTGCCTAGCACAGCAGAGCCTCCATCAAGATGGTGTGGATGGTCTGAAATTTTTGCACAAGTGAGCACTTTTGTGACAGGGATCTTCCTTTCCCACTTTATGCCGAGATTCTTTCTGAGGCTGGTGGTATGGAAATGGTGAATCTATATATTTGCAGCCAATGTAGTATTTAGGGGGAAAAATGACTTTGCAGACTATACAAAACTGTCTGCTTGAGTATATCTGAACCGGGACATCCACGCTAAAGATCACCGTCACGTGAGCTCAAGCCATCGTCTTTGATCCATAGAAAATAATTGAGTTAAGTAAACTTAAAAGAAACTGCGTCCCAATCTTTGATAATAGGTTCACCAATATCACTGGAAATCCCATCGACCCATGACCTTGGCCTTGTCTTTGCCGAATGTTTGCCTCACTTCTAGGCATACTTTTTTTACAGTGGGTAGGAAATTTATTACTAAAGCTCCTCGCCAAAGTAACAGCTCTGTTGAACTGAGAGTCACCCCCCTCCCCCGAAAGATAATAGTAGTGAGCTATGATTGAATGATTTAATTACACAGGAAAACGGTTGATGGGCCGAAAATCCCGTCGGGATCAGTGAATATCTAATTTTAGATAACAATCCGACCGTGCGCTGAGATGAGGTGATGTGGGTTTGACTGTGGACAGAAGGTGAAGGACAGCAATGTCCGTGTAAATATTGATGACGTCAGCCAAGGTCAGCCCTGCCAGCCATACTTGGTGATCTCTCTGATAGACAGACAATGCAAAGTTCCACTTGATTTCTACTAATCTGCCGACATTTTTTTTCTTTTCCTTCTCCATGTGTATACCCCGTCTCTTATTCGTTACCCCTCTCCCTCCTCTCATCTCTGTCTCTATCTCTCTAAGTGAGAGAGTAAATATGAGGCTGTGCGCTGTCGATAGTCAATGTTCAACTAAGCTCTGTTCCTCTTGCTCTCATCTGTGTACGGACATGACTGGGTTTGTCAATTTGGATCAACTTGGATATCATTTTATCTTTCTAACTGAACCTATTGAATATTTCTGTCACAGATGAAGATCATCTATGTGCTGCTTGTGGTTCTGCTGCTCGGCATAGCGGCTCATGCCGACTATCAAGACTGAGTTTTTGCAAACTTGGCTGCGGTGTAGCCATTCTGGTTGGGCAAAGTAGACGAGTGGGAAGCCACCTGCCCCGGGAATATCTAATATAAAACAATAAATACAAGTATAAGCTGAAATAATTTTTTTTCAGCTAATATTCTAGATTGTTTCAGTTTTCATCACAGCTCATAATTTCATTAATTTTTATAGTCATTATTGTTATTATTTTATTGTTATATTGTTGTCGTTAATTATATTGCTGACCAGCCTTATGGAGTACAGACTAGCAAGCGTGAAAGGGTACTGATATCCTGATTTGGCCTACACTTTTTGATGAAATTTTCCAATAGTTTATACACTTTCGCATCCTTTTGATCTTTTACAGAGTGACGTTCATCTCTCCTCTGAGATGGCGGTGCTGAACTGACCTCTGACAGCCAACTTGACCTTATCTGTTTTGAACTATTGTCGGTATTTCAGAGCTCAGCTAAGACACTGTTATTTGTTCAATCCTAGTTTGAAAATAAAGTTCTTAAAAACCGCAGCAATCCTTGAATGCGCAACAAAGCCAACAAAAGGCTTATTGACTCTGAAAGTGCTGAATATATCCATATGATATTTTGCACACCACATTGTTGTACAAAGATCTGTGTTTCTACTTACATAAAGGGGGAAACATTATTATAATGATGTTATAAGGCGATCATATTGGATAGCAACTCGCGAGAGCATTTGAACTGAATTTCTACTTTCATAGAATGACGCGTTCGAAACACCAAACGCGTTTTCTTTAAAGTAACATTCGTTTAATCATCCAAAATACCAATATGGAGATGTGCCCGCTTTTCTATAAACTTTTTAAGTCACAGGGTTTGACCTACATATCGGCGATATTATCTATGGATATTATGACGTTGCACTTCCACGTCCGCCTACTTCAGTGGTTGAAGAGGAATATTATTTGAACCTAAGTTCGAAGGCTGCACATGGAGTAAAAAGTCAGTATTGGGGACCCTTAAAATATGAATGCTTGTTTTCGAAGCAGCAATGAAAAAATGAATCAAGGAAAAGCGACCGGACCAGATAATATATCAATATAAGTAATCCCATCCCTAGAAGATATAGGAACAGATGTGATGGTACATTCCGTAGTGTGTTTACTAAATCTCTTGTATTTTATCTTGTTTTTGTTCGTTTGTTTGTTTGTTTGTTGTTTTTTTCACCCGTTCCTTTCTGTGACTTTGTATGACAAACTTTGTGTGCAACACCAGAATTACGATCTCGGCCCAGATCTTTAAAATTAAACAGCATGGCTTTTTAAGGCACGCTTGACTTCGTTGAAAGAACATCTTACGATCTAGTGTATAAATCTAGTCATATTGCTTCAGTGAATGATACATAAGTAAATTATATCGTATAGTGTCATATCAGAATCCTTATAGAATCCCTATATCATATTATTATAGTGTCATATCAAAATCCTTATCTAGCTTTGAAAATGTATGTGAAATAGTTAGACCTAGCTCTAAATCTAATGTTCTACATCTAGCTTGTCCATATTGCTTTTAAAGTCTAAGTTTCATTTTAACGTTTGTCTCATAATTTCTGTGAAGCATTGCTTTGCAGGACAATTAATGAAAGTTGAATAAACCCAACCTTGAAGGCTAGATTTACATATTGAGTAAAACTCAATATCTTACAACATCAGTGCAGTGGAATAATATATCAAGTTAATTGTGCCTGTTTTGTTTCCTGTCCTTCTGGCAATCAGTGTGAGAAACCAGCATCTAGATCTCTAGATATAAAGTAGTAGAGTCTAGTTTCTTGATGATCGCAGCACGACAGTTCGAGGTAGGCCTAACTTATTTGCAAATAAAATTATTTTTGGATTTAGTTTGCAAGTCTGGTCATATTGCTATGAAAGATTAAGAAATTATATCAAATAGTATCATATCAGAATCCCTGTTAGGGTGATTTCTTTCTTTTTCTTTTCTTTTTTTTTTTTAACCGTCAAAGTTGGGTTATTTTAACCTTACTATCGAATTAATGTTCAAATTAGGGGAAAACAATTAAAAAAAAAAAAATCGACTTTTCCATTTTTTTTTTTTTTCCATAGCTGAGCCGTTATCTTGGATTTTTGGCATCCTTAAATTGACTAGTTTTAAAATCTATCTAGTCCTCAAAATTTCAACGAAACTTGATAAAATTTGGTCAATAAATTGTTTAAATATAAAATGTAAAACGTTACTTATTTTAAGGTTTTTCCATTCAATACAAAATTTTCTATAAACTTTTGAAAATGCCATATAGGGAAAATTCAAATTTTGCCATGTTTACAAAACAAAAACACAATTTTCCCTAAAACCTAGCCACTGAATTTAACGCTGATATGTAGCTTTTTTAGGTTTTATGGTGACAATGATGTATACCAAATTTGGTTTGAAACAGTTTTGAAACAAAACAAAAAAAGATAGCAAAACGCGTTTCAAGTTTGTTTGTTTTTTACCAGCAAAAAATTGACATGAATAGTTTTGTGTTCAGCTTTCAGGGCGGGAAAGTCTTTTTTTTTTTTTCATACTAGCCCTCATTTCATGACTTTTGTGTCTCTTGTTGCCATTTTTTTTTTCTCTCATAGCGTATTCTTTATTGAATTTTGCAGAACAGTTTTCGGGTTCTTCAGGTCCTCTGTGTTTAATCCATATCAGTTTTGAGTGGAAACTACTGGTGTTTTGATCTTCACTATGACATATAGTCGGCATCTGAGCTGTTAGTAGCAGAAAGAAAGCAAAATGCGCTATTTATATAGGACGGGAAAGTCATTTTAGAACACTTACATTGATAATTTGCATGATCAATTCTCGCCTCATAGTGATCATCCAATGTCCACATCTGGCATTGGAACACGTGATATTTCCAGGAGAGGTGATATTCAAGTTGTTTTTGCACCCTTTGCCTATACATAATCAAATTGCGATAACGCCTTATTTAGCACCGAGGGGGAGCAAAATCCTGATTGACAATACGCCAGGTCTACCGTTGAATGACGTTGGTCAAATATGGGGACAGAGCATTTTCATACGCAGGGCCTTTAATCTGGAGTGCAGACATTCGCAATTGTTCAAGCCTAGAGACTTTTAAACAACAGTTAAAAACATACCTGTTCAACAAGTTTCTGTCTCATTACTGTTTTTAAGTCTTGCCCTCCGAGAGGGTTGTCAGTTATGTCTACAGGCTTACGTATGCGTTTGAATTGTATTATAGGATTATGTGTGTGAGCATGTCTCGAGTCTTTCTGTATACCATGTTATAAATATGTACTTATGCTATTGCCCCTGTTTGTTTTCAGACATATCTCGTGTGTGTCTCCTAAACATTTTGTTCTGTAAAGCGTTTCGAGCCCTATGGGGGTGTAACGCTATAAAGATGCCCCTGTATTATTATCATTATTATTAAATACGTTAGAATGGACTTAGCAACTTCTTGATGCCATTTTTACACACAGAAAAGTCTTTACTTTTAAGAGGAAAAACAACCTAAAATGAATTTTTTTTAAAGCAAAATCCATATTTCCGGACGCCCCCCCCCCCACAACCCTGTCCTTAAGTGCTGAAAATCGATCTAAAATTGATGCCTGACCGTCTGGATCTAGATCTATATAGATCTAGAACTAACAACTAGATCAATATATTTGGGATTTACAGTCTGAGTGAAATTACAGTACTTCTCCGATACTGTAAACCTCAAAGCCTCATAAAGAATTTTTTTTGTGAAGCAGAAGCAACAATTGAAAAAATGAAACAAGGAAAAGCAACGGGACCAGATAATATACCAATATAAGTAATCCCAACTCTACAAGAAATAGAAACAGATGTGACGGTACACTCGGTAGTGTGTTTTTTACTAAATCTTCTCTTGTATTTTATTTGCAGCCTTACTTTTATTTTCTATGGTTGTGTTGTGTAAATCATTGGGTGAGGAAGACAGAATAAGGAAAATACACCCCAAATGTTGAATGGTCAATTTTTATTGTCGAGTATTGGGTGAAAAAGTATCCAAAATAGCGGTACATTTTGTGACATTTCCGTTAGTGGTTTTTTATTTTTATTTTTTATTTTTTGTTTCTCAGACTGTTCCACTTTTAATTATCTATTTTGTTGATTAAACAGACAAGCGTCCTTGAAGGCGTCGATACTTGGCAATATGTTTACGAAAAACTCCTCCCACGCATAACGCATCATTCCCCATTCTCCATTCTGAGCAAAATTATCTGTTTTGCTTTAATGGCGAGCCATACTATGAAATGTCAGTATACAACAGAGAAGCGCTACATACTTTTTCGATGTAAGAGGATTCAAAAGAAGTTTCGGTAAGAGAACACAATTTTAAGGGTAAATTATTATTCCTTGTTTTTGTGTCATGTCCTTTATGTGCGGAAGTCCTTGACCCCTGGAGACATAGAATCTACCAATCAGCAATGCCTGCGGTGTAAAAACAAGCTCTCCACACATACACAGATAACATCACCAATTCCGGAAGTTGAAATAACTGAGACAGAAATAGCAGCACTTTCACTTTTGTGTCTCACTACTTTCACTGCTGTTATTCGCGCAAGGATCGTGAAGGGACCGTGAAGGCCATCATAATAGTCGGAGTGCATCTGCAAGTTGTGTAGTCATGTTTCATGGAAAATAAAGATAAGGATCGGATCTTTATTTTTTTATCTCTTTGTGAAATAGGTTTTTGAACTCAGCTTAGCGAAGATTTGTGTTTGTAGTGGCTAGATCTAAAACGCATCCGGTGTGGTCTTTCTCTCGCCGTATTTTCTATTTTTTTAAGAAATATTTTATTGTATTTTTCGCTTTTCTTTCATGTTTTGAAAGTCGTAATGTTTCAACCAGTACACTTATCGTAGGCTTGTCATTTCCAATGGCAGATTAAAATAAAATGGCGGTAGTTTTCCCAATGCTGATCCTGAGAAGTCACAGATGATATTTCTTACGCCATCAGACACGCAGCGCCTCCTAATAGTCGAGTAACCCCCCCCCCCCCAAAAAAAAAATATGAAGTGGAAAAACAAACTTTCTCCGCCGGACAGAGGGCAATGTCTTCTCTGTGATGTGTTAAATATCACACGATATATACCTATCGTGTGAATCCAGGAGACAAAACAAGATGCCAAGTCTGTGAGGTCATAATAATATATGAGACGCGACACGATGAAATCAGGGCGTCGTCAAATTTTGAGCAAATGGAGTTATTGATATCACTGTGAAGATTATTCATTTCCCTTTCAGTGTATATGATAAAACTGACGTTGAACGCCGAGGTGATTTTTCACATGAAAATGGGATTAAGACAAAGGAGGTGGTAAGTGTTTGAGATTGTCTGAGAAAGATTGGAATGCCAAGTTCTTTGAAGTGGAAGCAGCTAGCGTCCAGAAACAGCTCAAAAGGACATGGTATGTCATGGCCAGGACAGGATAAAAAGATATTTTAAGAGTGTTGGATCTTTGAAGCTTTAAAAAGAAAAGCTGTTTTGTTGTTAAAATCAATGACACAGGCGATAGGCAGAGTTAGTATGTAGTAAGCATTTGTGACGCCGCCGGTCGAATGCATACATAAGAAGCTGGGTTCGATTGAAGATAATCGCGAAAGACGTCGGCCGGGCCATTTTTTATCGAATTTTCGATTTTTGCACCAAATTATGAAAGAACCTCTTAACTTCACCAAAATTGCCTCTAAAGTTGATTTTTAAAGCAATTTTTGTGAGGCACTATCGATCAAACGAAGCCAGAATTGAGCGGAAAGGGCTTTCTTTTTTTTTTTTTTTGCCTATGTTCTCCTTCGATAATCGAATAAACAACCCCTATTCACGTGGTATCAATGAAAAGCTTTTTTCACAGCTTTATTTTGTGACATTGTTTGGCGCATTATATCAAAATGAACCAATCAGAGAATGTTTTACAACACAAACAACTTTCGATTTGCCTAGCGACGTTGGTGAACCAGCCCTTCTGGTTGGTTTAGCCAAGTCACATGAACATAACTTGCTGGCCGTCGAGGATAAGAGATGGACCAAAAACATGGGGAGCTCAATTGTTATTCGTTTTGTTCATCTATTGTTGTCATTGAACGAACGAATCTCTCTATAGCGATTCATTGCGATTCTGACAACAATGGTTTCAGCCATGCATTTTGCAAAATTATTGAAAGCGGCGAGGGGGGCTGCAATATCATTGAGGATCGAGCGCTGGCCCAAGTCATAAAAGATTACTTCCTCGACGATTTGCCTGAGGAGGAAGACGAGATACCAGGTTCAGATGATGAGATTATTGCCTGAGTCTGATCGTGAGTAACAACGTGATTCTCTATCAGTCATCTAGTAGTACCTACTACTCATCTAGATCGCTTTACCTAACAAAGGGCTGTCACTGTCACAAGTTTCCTTTCTAATTTCTAGATGTTGACCACTCTAGATTATTTCTAAACTATTTACTAAATCTAGTCTTGAACTATTATAATCGTCTTAATTAGTTTGAATACTTATTTTAGATCTAGCTAAAAAATATGAGACCAGGTGGAATGTTTTCTTCTGACACTTTTGAATTGATATAAAAACTCAGATTTTGTCAATTCTTCGACTGATTTTTGATTCAAGATGATGTAGATCTGCTCCCAAAAGAAATGCCCATGTCACTGTGTAAACCATCATAAAATTCATTAGAACTAAGTCTGTCTACGTGATCTAGATCTATAACAATTCGTTTTTATTTGTTCATTGGCATTAGGATTAATTAGGCTCGTCTACATCAGAATTGCTTTATTATTTTCCAGTAATATTTTTTCATTATATAGAATCTAGTTCCTACATGTATTTTACAGATTGTATAGAGCAATTTACATAATTTAATTTAGGCTAATGAGTTATTTTTTTGTTTTGTTACACAAGGTGATGAAGACGAGGAGGATCCCATATCAACCGTTCAACAGTCGGCAACGATTCTAGAAAGCGATTTCATTGACAGTGATGGACTGAAGGAGAGAGAGAAGGTTGAGAGTTGGAGCTGCGGATGCAAGTTGAAGGTTCTTGCTGAAGAAGGAGAGACAAGAACAGGTTGCATTGTTCAGTTCACTGTTGATGATGTTCTTGAACATCGTCATAACTGGGCAAGAATGGCTTCTGGTTTGTCAATAGATTTCATCCATTATTATTATTGTAAAACAGCTCAATGAAATTTTGTTCCACGTCTTCCACTCTGGGTAAACAAAATCTGTCACATATTGAAAACTATGAAATTGAATGATTAGACTTTTTTTTTTAACAGCAAAAGACTCATAAATGAAAACTTGCCATCGTGCAAAATGGAAGAGTGAATGATTCTTAATGGGCAGTGATTGTGCGACAGACATAATGCTGGTAAATGATGATACAGTATCCTGTGTATGTTAGGTTCCAGGACTGCTAATGACAAGCAAAAATCCACTAAGACGGGTGTTATGTTTATTTTGTTATTTAACTTACATTTAAAACCTTTACTGAGTTTAATTTTTCCGGTCTAGATTTTGCGTTATTTGTAATTAGATCTATTTATTTCAAGAAGCAATTACTTCTATTTTTTAACTTCTACAGACATAGAGGATAATGTGCTCATGGGCTTGCTGATGGGCCAGATGGTGCACGGGGATGCAACCACTGTCAGCTCTCGACGGGCCAAGCAAAGTGAGAGACAGCGCAACAGAACAGAATATGTCTATCGGGGACGCTCTGTGTGCCATAAGGCCTTTCTTTTTCTCATTAAGTAAGTTGCCTAATGTTAAGCAGCCATTATTTCATTATTTTTATCTAGACTACATCTTTTGCTGACTTTTATGTGAACCATGCTTCTTTATTTTTATGTCCCAAAATTTGGTCCCCTACATATCTAATTTTTTTTTTTTTTATTATTATTGTTCTCTTTAGATGTTTGAGGACACTCTTGAAAGAGGTGTCAAATCATTTGGAAACAAATGGGCTCACTCAGAGAGTGAAGAGATCAGGTGGCCGAGTAGACAAGACAGCAGTTACTGCAGACGACACACTGAAAATAGTCAATTTTTTTCACATCTTACTCAGAGGATCTTGGTCTGGTACTACCCGGTCGTCTACGAAGCTACAACAAAACGGATATTCAGCTGCTGCCTTTGTTCCATACGAAGGCATTTGTGCACAAGAAGTATGTGGAAGCAGCAAAACAGATGGGTACGTTTCCAATATTTACTACAAATCAGCAACAAACCCATAAAAGGATTATGGACTCAAAAACTGTTGAATATATCCAATAAAAGTTGGCACACAACATCCTTGCATAAAGATCTGTATTTCTACGTTAAACATGATGCTGAAGAAAACTTACTATGTTTGACGTTATTCTAAACAGGCGATAATTATTGTAAAGTAAACTCGCGTTTGATGGAGTGAAACAGGTTTTAAGTACGATTCAGTTAAATCACCCAAGACATCAAGATCTAGGTGAGCACATTAACTATGCATTGTTAAAGTCACAGGGTAGTGCTGGTTTGAAAAAAAAATCTTCTACAAAGGCCATGGCTTCTCTTCTAGTATTATAAAATTTATACAGCTTATGTCATCATTAGCATACTTTTTTTTTTCTTCCACAAGATATACTTAAGCAATTTGATTCAGTGAACTGAATCCTTAGAGTGGATATTATTTTTTTCAACATATACATCATGTTAATTTAACATGTTACTTTCCAATACAGGATGCCGCGCTGTGTCAGAGACAACTTTCAGAAGGTACTGGAAAGAGTACTGTCCTTACTTGGTCGTAGCACGGCCCATGACTGTCCTCTGCTGCGTCTGTCAGAAAAATAATATAGAAATTTCAAAGAAATCCTACAGACTGGAGACACCAGAAGAGAGGGCTGTGTTATTAAAAAACCAGCAAGAGCATCTGGATGTTGTCACTCTGGAAAGGAGTCTCTATAACCATCTGGTTGAGAAATCGAAGATTGCGGCGAGGACTCTAGGTATTACTGCCTTACCAGGGAGCCCCGCAGCTTCAGTGGATGCAGAAATGCATTATTCATTTGATTTTGCACAACAGGTAAGGGCATTTTAAACTGAATTTTTATTATTATTATTATTATTATTTTTGTTTTTTGTGGCATACATTACAGTCAAAACAAATTATATCTTTGTACCATATCACCGACTCCTCTTTTTTTAATCAGATCAGTTTTAAAAAGTACCTTGTTCATCATCCAAGTCCTCAGTGAATATAACGCCTTGCTTATGGAATGACTAGAGATTTTACTTTTTCCTCATTGTTACGTCAGAAGCCAAGTGGTCCTTTCTATGTGAAATGTATAACAAGATTAACATCTTGAGCATTGCTCTTAATATCTATTGATGTATTGCCATCTTGACTCCTTCAGGTTCATCTTCCAAGTAATCCTCTACAACCTGGGCCGGTATATTTTTTAACGCCACGGAATGTGGCATATTTGGAGTATGCTGTGGAGCCCTTCCTCAGCAAGTAAGTTGACAAGAACAATTATTTTAAGGGTAAAAAAAGGGAGGGGGTGGGGGTGAGCAGTTTCCATTTCTTTCAACAATTTAACTTTTTTTTTTTTTTTAAATTTTTAAAAATCTTTTTGTCATCTGCAACCAGCATGCACATTTTCCATGTCTAAGATTATTTATCATCTCTTTTATATGTTTGTTTTTTCTCTTCATTTTAAGGTGAATTACCTCATTGATGAGGGGATGTCAACCGGCAAGGGGAGCAATAACGTCATAAGCTATTTGCATCATTTTTTTGAGGTGTATGGCTGTGGGGAGACGGTGGTACATCTGCACTGTGACAATTGTTCAGGCCAGAACAAAAATCGATACGTTCTGCAGTACTTGGCCTGGCGAGTCATCAAGGGATTACACCAGGCCATCCATCTTCACTTTATGCTGCCTGGCCATACGAAATTTGCACCGGATTGGTGCTTTGGACTTCTGAAGAAACATTTTTCATAGGAGTCATGTGTTGTCCTTGTCTGAAATGTGTGACATCGTGCAGTCTAGCACTCATCGTGGTGTCAACATAGCCCAGTTGGCCGGTGATGAGAAGTGGTCTGTCTATGTGCCAACATACGATTGGCAGAATTTCTTTCTCA
Source organism: Peronia verruculata (assembly GCA_038406235.1). Lineage (NCBI taxonomy): Eukaryota > Metazoa > Mollusca > Gastropoda > Systellommatophora > Onchidiidae > Peronia > Peronia verruculata. Next base: position 350 of record JBCAUA010754236.1, on the reverse strand, counting down.
ACTATGGACGCCCCTTTGCGGGTGTAAAGTCCAGCCAACATTTTAGTTTCACCCGTGACAACCTGGGCCACGTTATTGTTCAAAAGTCCAGTGACACCAATGCTGCAGACACTCAGCGAGCTTTGACTCTGGACCCTCGAATTGCAACAAAAGGAATGCCAAATGTAATCCCTGCACCAGGGCTTTCAAATGCCCGGAAAAAGTACCTCCACGAGAAGATTCGGGAGTTTTGCAAAGAGGAATACCAAGACATTATGTGTCCTTTGCCTTAACATGTGTGTGTGTGTGTGTGTGTGTGTGTGTGTGTGTGTGTGTGTGTGTGTGTGTGTGTGTGTGTGTGTGTGTTTTTT
>JBCAUA010754125.1:0-14998 GCA_038406235.1 Peronia verruculata | reverse complement strand
CTGCATCTAGTCATTGTGGATACTAAAACAACTTTACACCACGTTTCAGTTACCCTGGGTGCAAGATCAACTTTTAAGCTCTGTGACTTTTGGAATTGAGAGACAAACTGTGTGAATCGGCATGGTTCCACTTGCCTGGTGCTTGGAAAAAATGCTGCACTGTAGCAAGCCCACTGGGCCCAGCGAGCGGTGGACTACCAGCTTGCGGTCAACCGTGTCGCGGTTTGCGCAGTGCCATTGCCCTAGGTGGGCAGCATAATATATGAGTGGCGAGCCACTATTCCCACCCCAGCCCCAGCCCACCGCCAGCTCCGGTCTGTTTCTGGCCTTAATGCCGTGGCAGTTACCAGGCTCTCCCGGGCCAATCGGCTACTGGTGACCAAGTGGAAGTGAGAGCGAATGCGTGCGAGCGTGCAAGGGCAGGCAGTGGCATCAGGAACAGAACGGGAGCCCAAGCGGCTGGGTCTTCAGCTTAACGTCTGCGGGCTTCGTCCCAAATCCCTCGAGGTGAGCAAATTACTACGCAACAGGAAAGTCCATGTGGTGCTCATGCAGGAGACATTGCTGGGGTTGGGCGAAATTTCTTACGTCTCGGGTTATTGCTATTTCACTTGTCAGTGGGACAGTTGCCGGGGCCGGCAACCCTTGTGCGTCGAGACCTCCCGGCTGTGAGAGTACCCACTAACTGTAGCGAAGTACAAATACTGACAGTGACAATATGGTTCAGGGGTAGGTGCTTCACCCTCAGCAATGCATACTTCCCGCCCGTGAGCACCCCACAGCTGTCTACCGAGCGGTTCCTGCGGAGGGGCCACTATGTGCTGGCGGGGGATCTCAATGCCAGGAGCGTTGCAATGGGGTACCCCGGAGACGAAGCGAAACAGGCTGGGAAGTTCGTGGAGGAATTGATCAAGAACAAGATCCTTGTCTGATTGCAAAACAGCGACTCCCCGCCTACTCTGTTCCACCGGAGCCATGGCGGGTGGAGTCACCCTGATCAAACCCTGGTCTCGGTGGACCTGGAGTCGCTGCAGTCTACCAAGTGCTGGAAGGCATTGGTAGTGATCATCTGCCGATTCTGGTCTGCATCCAAGCGCCTTCCCTCGACAGAACCACCAGGAAGGCGTGCTGGGACTGTCGCAAGGTGGACTGGAAGAAGTTCAGGGCACGGCTAGATCGAGAGCTTGCCCTGAACGACTACCAGAGCGCCGACGTGGACGATCACAACGCTGCCCTGACCAAAGCAATACTTGTAGCGGCCCACCACAGCATTCCAAGAGGGAGAGTACGAAACTACCGCTCCCAGTGGACTCCTGAGCTGGAGTCCTTGGTCCGGAAACGTAGGAAGGCGAGATGGGTCGCACACGAGAGCACGGCGAATCGGATAGCCTACAACAGGCTTACAGCCCAGGTCAAAGTCCTGTCCCGCCAGACTAAAAGGCAGCATTGGGTGGACCTGTGTCAGAATCTCGACCTCCAGGGAAGGGGAGGTCACGCCTGGTCGGTCCTTGACCGCCTCAGTCATGCGCAAAGTCCAGTTGACCTCGAGCCCATACGTACGGCTCACAGCCTTGCCATGACGAACAACGCAAGGGCCAGCGCCCTCAACAAGCATTATGCAGGCAAAAGCAAGGTCACGAAGCCTCCCCAGCTGGACAAGGCGCTCTTGAGGGTGAGATGTACCGAGGAAAGATGGCAGGCGTCTGGTCCGGAAGATTTGGAAGAGTGTATGTAGATGTTCACTGTGAACGAGCTGTCCCACGCTCTGCGCACCTGCAAGGTCAAGAAGTCGCCAGGGGAGAATGGAGTGTCCAACGAAATGTTGCGACAGCTGTCCCCTCTGGGCCAGGCTTCACTACTGGCGCTCATCAACAAAACATGGGAGAAGGGCCGGCTCCCAAAAGTATGAAAGAGAGCAATCGTTGTCCTTGTCTTAAAAACTGGCAAGAGCCCCACGCTAGCATCGAGCTACCGGCTGATACCCTTGCTCTCGAATCTGAGCAAGGTAGCAGAAAAGATGGTTAACAACAGGCTAGTGCATCTGTTAGAAAAGTGGGGAGGAATGGGCAAACTACAGGCTGGCTTCAGGAAAGTAAGCAGGCTTGCGACCAATAAACCCGACTCATCTCAGACACCACAAATGGCTTCCAATGTCGGCAGCACACCCTTGCGATTTTCGTAGACTTAAAGGAAACCTACGACACGGTTTGAAGAGCCAGTCTACTGTTGTAGTGAACACGGAGAAAACGGTCTCCCAGTTCTTCACCCTTAGTACTCCGGTTAGATGACGGACAGTAAAGCTGACCATGAACAGGGCTCTAATCCAGTGATCGACTAGTCCAAAATACTTGGGCATAAAGCTCGATTCAATGTTGACGCTAGGCGACGATGAAGATGTCATGGCCAAGCAGATGCCAATCTGACTACGATGCAGAAGTGGAAGCGATAAGGAGAGCACTAGACAACTTACTTAAAAAATTTGAGGAAGGATCCGTCCCTTCAACAGACATCATAGTGTTCTCTGATTCCAGGTCGGCTCTACAGGCTCTAGAATCTCACAACCCTAAAGTCGAAACGGAGGCGCTGGAGCTAATACAAAGTGTGATAGTGAGGATGGAGATGACCTTCAACGTCTGGGTCTGGTTGCAATGGATCCTGGGACACGTTGGTGTCCGAGGAAATGAAATTGCGGACACCTTGGCAAAGGCTGGAACTTGTGATGAGCAAGAGTCAGTCCCGACAACTTACCCTGGGCTAGGATAGCCATACGGGAAAAGGCCAGGGAAAAGTGGATGGATCGATGGGACAACTCTGGAAAAGCCAGAATGTACCACAGGCATCAGCCGCGCCCGGTGAAGGACGGCATCGTCTACAGCTAGGGCGAGGAGAGTGTTCCACGATCTTCCGCCTTTGTACCGGCCATGTGGAGCTTAAACAGCATCTCAACCGCCTGAAACCCGGGAGAGACCTGCTGTGCCGGCACTGTGGACTCTGCCGCGAAACACCAAATCATGTCCTATTAAATTGTCCCTATCTGGCTGGGCCAAGACACCAGTTCTTGGGCCCGAGCCCTACTTAGCGAAAATGCCTATATGGGTCGGTGGAGAGCCTTAAGGGCACTGTAAGGTTCTTCTACCATACAACTCGAGTTGCGCCCATGTGAGTAGTGCCACCAAACCCTTAAGTGGAGATTTACCAGCCCAGACAGGTAATCCTATCTCCGTTCAGCCAAACCACCATCTGTCCCTGGAACGCCGCTGTCCGTAGTGAATGATTAGGCCAACTAATATTTGGAATCTGCAATGCTACTAGAGCAACATAGGGAACCTCCTTGGGAGGGTCCACCAAATCCCACGACATCTTCACACGTCCAAAACACTGCAATGCTACAAAGAGCTAACCGCTCACAGCCATTGGGGGATTGGTGTCAAAGCTGTTTCAGAGTAAAATGGCTTGCACCTGACTTCCAATCTCTGAAATCTGCAGTTCATTTCTAGGACCTGACAATTTGACTCTCCTATTGTTTCCACGAAGTCTCTGAAGTCATATATTTTCCCCTTCTTCCTCATTTTCTTTTCAATCTGTCCGCACGCTGCGTCAGACGACATGAAAGAAAGTCCAGGTTTGAAAAATTTCAAACGAATTTCGTCCACGTCGTATTTTGAGCTGTTGGCAATGTAGGCAAAAAAAAAAAAAAAAAGCCCAATTTTTATTTTGAATGGCACAGTTACCAAGGATACTGTCAGCTTGTTAATGTCACGGAGGTTGTGTATAAATTGGTGAGTGCTGAGGCAATGTCCCTGTCTCATCTTCCAACTACATGTATAGCCTCGAGCCATACAACAGCAATGCCCTGTCCATTTTTTGCAAGCTCCAAAATGGGCTCATTAAAAGCTATTAATCGACTTGAGAAGATGTGCTCCCACAATTGAGTCTTGGTAGCATGACAATCTTCTGAAGATCAGCTATCAGACCTTCTGTACGACGTTACTTGTTTTCATCAACGTCTTTTTGGTACTCTGCTCTGGCTGCCTTGTACTTGGCTTGGTGTTCCAAATAGTCTCCAACGTGGCAGACCTCAATGCACTCACAATTTTTCATCATGTGAAGCTTATATTTTCACAAACTTCACATTCTTCATTTCCCAATGAACAAAAAAGAGATTCTCATTGATTTGAAGATTGTGTAGAATGAGCTATGCGCAATCTTCTCGTGCTTTGAAATGTCTCTTGGTATAGATCAGTTATTTGTCATTTTGGATGTTAGATATCTCCCATGTCGTGTTCCTTCTCTGCTGTAATGGCTGATGACAGGATGGAGGCTTTCAATAAAATCCTTGACTACCAAATTTCAAACCTGATTGCAATATTTTGGGAGAAATGGGCCTTCGTGTCATGCACTTTTCATTTCTACCTCATTTTTTAAAGGACAGTAACTTCAACGGTGTTGGACATACTGTCTTTTTATGATAATGAAGCCAGCTTTTGCTAACATATTTTTACTTTAAAGACAGTATGTCGAAAGACACTGGATAAACTGTCTTCTCAGGATAATGATGCCACATTATGTAGTCAAGGCTTCACAAGGTGGATATACTTTTTTGAAAAATCGCATTAACTTTGCGAACAGCTTTGACTGTATGGACCAAATGGTTGGGTATTATAGTATGTTTAAAAAGAGGACAAGAAAGTGGTAGAAAAAGATCTACCACTGGATCTTAGAGATCATCCAAGTAAATGCCCACATACTACACAGCCTGTCCCAGAACACGAAAAAATGGCTTAGCCTGAGCAATTTCAAAGAATGCCTGACTGACGCACTCACTCTGGAAGCAGCCCAAATAATACCCATGGCACTGATAAACTCTAGCCCAAGGTATTTTGACATGAAAAAAAGGTGAAAGAGAATACTGTGGATGTCTGGAGCAAAGGCATCTCACTGACTTTGTGGGTCTAGACCAAGACTGTGTTTTGTAGCAAACCTGGAAAATGTCACTGTTCCAACATCTGCAAAGGCTGCGCAAATAAACCCGTTATGATGCCAACAACAACTGCTATGTGGCATACTATACACAGAGTCAGCAATGAAACCCAGAGGGATAGAACACTATACATAGTCTGAGAATTATTTTCCATGAGGTTTACTACAACTCTCTTTTTTTCTTCAAGATAACTTAAAATAATTTCACTGACAACTGGGATATATTTCTCTGCCATTAATGTAGCTGCAACTCTGGGATATTTTGGAGTGCATATGATAACTGATGGCAAAGACAGACCTCAGTGAGTTTAAAAAAAAAAAAAAAAAGTGTTTTGCTTTTTATATTTTCTACCTTCTGACTGTAGTATCAATGTGTCCTACTGTTTATAATCAAGAATATAAAATATGGGTCAAAATATGCAGTATTATAGATGAAAATTGATTGTATTATTAGAATACACACAAATAAATGAGTGAAGAGCGTACTAATGAAGATGATGGGTTACCCAAGCAGTTACTCCAATTTCTTCTGAGGCCAGTGCCAGGCTTCCAGTTGCCTGAGGGCAGTCAAACAAGGGAGGCGCTGAAGAACTTTCTCCAAGCTCTTTTTCACTCACGAGCTCATTTCCACATTGTGCTCAAACACCAATACCTACGCTGAACATCTGAAACAACAGAAAACATCAGCTCTACCTAATTGGTATGATGTCCAGCCTCATGAAATATATACATTCAATGCTCTGATCATGTACAAGGGCATCGTGGAATTTCCAAATGTAGAGTCCTATTGGTCAGTGGCAACACTTTTCCATGGTTCTTGGGCTCGTGCTTTCATGTCCCATGATCATTTCAAAAACACCCAGTCAGCCAGAAAAATTTCGAAACCCAAAGAACAATAATCCAGAGGCAGGGATGTGAAACTGTTGTCACTAAAAAATTGGAGAATGGCAACATAGCAAAGAGTGGCTGTGTTCATACTTGACTTTACACATTCGATATTATAGTTGTTTCCCCTAAAAATGTAATGCTTTTCTGCACTGAAAAACCATTGAAAACTGTCTGCTAGAGGGGGCAATAGGGCCCCGGAGCATCGCCCGCTTTGGGAAGACAAAGGATGGCGTCATCCTTGATATAAACTCTACCCCTGCCACCCTGCAGCTCCTGGCCAAAATAGAGAAGGGAAGCCCGGTGAAAAAAACGGCTCGCCCACTGCATGGAAGTGGAGCTCAGTCCCTACATACAGAGAATAAAGGGGTCATCAAGCAGGTAGCGAGACGCCTGCACAATGACGAGATTCTCGCCGCACTAAGAGAACAAGGCATAGTTGCGTGTCAGAGAATTGTCACTCGCTCGAAAGTCCCCACCGGGGCAGTTATTGTGACAACTGAGGCCCCCTCTCTGCCACAGAAGGTCTGGTTTCGTGGCCACACACACACTGGGTCGAACGCTACTTGCCGGAGGTCCAACAGTGTGCTAAGTGACAGAGGTTCGGCCATAGTGCTGAAGCGTGCAAGGCGGACACTCGGTGCTGCCTCTGTGCAGGTCCACACGCTATGAGAGGGTGTCAAACAGTCTCAGATGGAGACTATACAAAAGGAAGCAAAAACTTCAAGTGTCCCAATTGTGGAGCTAGTCACAGCGCTCGGTACAAGGGGTGCTAAGAGTACCAAAAAGTCAAGAATGATTTGAAAATCAGGGTGGCACTCAGAAGCAGACCGATCCGGATGGTTAAAGCGATAACTGACACCCCTCATCGAAGCAAGGAGACCGAACAGCTGGCCACCAAAGCACTGACTAGTTCTGTCTCTGTCAGTGGTAAAAGCCAGGAAGCTGGCCTGGTCGCAGAGCTGAAGACACTGTGCGAGCAGATCGTCACTCTGCGGGACGAGAATAGAGCGGAGGTCGCCAAACTTACTGCTCTCAAAAGTGAGGTGGTCGACCTCACATTCTGTCTCGAGGAACTGGTGGACAACGCTGAAAACGCCCTCAGCATGCGGAGGGCATATGAGGAGTGGAGCGCTCTCCACAGAGATCGAATGGCTGACCCTGAGGAAGCCAGGCGGGAACACCAGCACATGGTGAAAATTGGATGGCTAGAACGAAGACTAGCTGGCCTGCAATCTGTCCCTCCCGCCAACTAATTATGGCTCCCAAGGAATGGCTGAAAGTTCTGCAGTGGAACTGCAGAGGAGTGAGGTCCAACCTTCTCGCAATGCTAGGGCAGTGCTTGGCTAGTCCGCCAGACATCCTTGCTCTGCAGGAAACCTTCCTCCGGAAGGATAGCAGGTACTCATGCCCAGGCTACCATTGTTACAGAAATGACCGAGTAGGAAGAGGGACGTAGCATTGTGATCCTTGTCAAAGACCTGTTCCCAATGGTAAACCTACTTCATCTTCCACCATCCCTGCCTCAAGATCCTCCACTGCCTCTAGTTCATCTTCAAAGAGATTATACACTCAGACCCTTTTAGTCGCTGATTCTGAGAGTGAGAGTGAAGAGTTTACCAGCAGTGAGGATGAGTGGCAACCCCCAAAGAAAGGCAGAAATGTTTTTCAGGACTTTTGTTAATTTAGATGACTTTAATAACTAGATATCCATGTGTTAAAATTTGTAACTGGAGTCATCATTTAATTCAGCGCACCTACAACCATAATAACTACATCAATTTCTTGATATGACCTTTTTGTATCATGACTGATATGATACTGTGCTTTAATGTATCTTTTTGTTCTCTGATATCTTTTGTTCAATTTTTTTTTTTTAATCATTTTGATTTTTTAAGGCTTTTTCTCATCATTATATTTTGTTTTATGACATGTGGCCAATTGTTGCAAAGTCACCCCATTTTGGCATATTGCAAAAATAGTCAATACATGGGATATCGTGTCTATAAGACTGTAATTCTTATTCAATTCTTGATTGTAATGTGTGGTAGGACCACTGACCCAAGACTTAGGCCCACCGAATTGTCTTTAGAGATATTTTTTTGACTTCACTTTGGGGGTTACTTTCAGAATTGATGCAAAGTCACACTGTTCTACGGTAAGAAATTTGCCTACAGTATAAATTTTTGGTGCACAGACTAGACCTATGCATTCTTCATGAGTAGAGAGATGGAGGTAGGCTAATGAAGAAATGCATTCCTCCCTTGTGCATTACAATTGCCATTGATGCTTAAGACTTTAGTAAAGTTTATTTTGAAATACTGTGTGGTAGCCAACGAATGCACATTGTTTAATTTTATTTTTTTCTCAGCATTCCTCTTTATTATTAGATCCAGTAAAATCAGCAATCTCAATACAAGTAGATATCTGCACTAGCACCGGTATAATACTGAACTTCATTTCTTTGCTCTCAGTTGATGAAATCTATGAAGCACTCAGAGCAAGCTTCCTTCACACTGGTAGAGGTCGTCCAAAAAAATGTACTGAAGGATCTGCTTCTCACCAACAAGGTTCTGGTACAGCTCTACTATTTACTCCAGGAAGGAGGCAAGCTGCAATGAATGGTGAACATTTATGGGTCCTTTTTGTTGGAGGAGTGGGTATGACTTTGGCTTAACTTAAATTGTATGTTATGTTGAATTTGCACAGTTACAATAACTTACATGTATGAGGAAGGAGGTGGACGCGGGAGAGGCTGTTTCAGAAAAGAGGGGAGAGAGAAAGGAGATGAGAGCGAAGTTGTTGCCAAGAAAGGTGATAAGGGAGAGGTCTTTGTCGAGAAAGGAGAAAGAAATGGAGGTGTCATAAATGCAACAGGGGCTGCTGAAGACCTTGTTAAAATGTGAGATGTATTCTTTTTAATTGTATTTCTTGTCTACATCACTCACAGATTGATACATGGCTGACAGCCCTTTGTCCCGAAGTGGGCCAGATGGCCATTGCAGCATCGCATTTCTTCAATCTGGCTGACACGATAGTGCGAAAAGCGAAAAGTCTTCCCACTACTGATGCAGTGCAGGCATTTTTAAACTATGCCCCCCCCTGAGAAATGTTTCACTGCGCCAGTGAGTGTTACAAATCAGATTGTAAGTGACCTGAAGCACTACAAAAAAGCCAAGGATTGTGCAAGAAATTAGCAATTGACTGGTTGCACAAGTTAGGAGGTTTTGAGCCTAAAAAACTACCATATTTGATAGACTCAACTTTGTGTCATTATGGTAAACTTGTTCGCAACAAGCACAGGGATCCTATTTCCATTGAAAAAATGTATTTAAATGTAAATCAAAATGTTCGTCAGTGTGTGAGTGAGAGTGAAAATGTGAAAACTGACTGTTCATCAACTTCTGTTGCTTATGAGAAGAAATGTCTGAAATTTGGAAAGTTGTCAGAGGAGAAGAAGAATATTCTCTCTGAATTAAAAACTGTGAGATCTTTATATATTTCAGAACACCAGAAGGTGACCACTCACTGTGAAGATCTCAACAATATAAACAAATTGCATTAAAAAAAAAAACCTTTAGCTGAAAATGAACAGCTGAAGGCAGAAATTACAGAGCTGAAAAGTTCATTTAAAGATTGTGTATGGCAAAAAGTAAAAAAAAAAAAAAGAAAGGGCAGCAGTTAATGATTTCTGTCAAGTGAAAACAGGGAGAGCCAAACAAAAGGTACAAGTGATAAAGCATAAAAGGCAAATCAAATGTAAAGATGATTCGCTACAAGAAATGCAAACTAAATTTGAAGATTTTAAATCAAAACATCAGAGTTACTGTCATATTGTAAACATCTTGAAACTGAAAGAGATATGTTGGAGTTGAATAAAGTCTTAGAGATCACAAAACATTTTGACGTGGCACCTGTCAAGACAGGAGAAAATAATACATATTCTGACAACATCCGCCACAAACAGTCATATCTTTGAAGGCTGAAGCTGGTGTTGCCGCTTCCAGCGTGAACAGAGTGCTAAAAATTGTATCTGAGGGAATTTTCCATCAAGAAATAAAAGAGAAATTGCCATGCACACAGACTAAGATTTATATGATTAACGAAGGAGGTGTTGTTAGCAACATTCAAGCCACAGAGGGTATATTAAAGTGATTTTTTTTTCTGGGGGGGTATTCATTTAACATGTAACCTAACTTCTTGAATGGGGGAACACATTTATGAGTGTGATTAGATCCTTTGTAAATTTGTTTTAAATCAATGTTGGCCTATGTTTTTTAAAACGAAATCAGTGGGCAAAGTAACCCCGATTTCCTGAACATGTAAAATTTCTCAGAAGATTAATTACCTTTTAATTTTAGTCACCTTTGGGTCTATTTGATTATGAAAAATAAAGTTCAAAGTTTAACTCATGATTTGCACATATCTGATTTTCTATATATTTTATGAAGATAGTTGTTTGTTGAAAACAGGGCAAAGTAACCCAAGTTTACGGTATCTTCAGTGCTACTTCAACTTGTGATACCTATCCCTACTTACCAACAAGTCTCTTCTTCTTTCATGCCACAACCCTCCACAGATCACTTTTATTCCTGTTATCAGAAGGTCATATAGCTGTGTTAGCTTGGTATTACTCAACTAGCATGGGGACTGAACACGTATTAGATTCGATCTAGACGGCCGCTGATCTACATAATGATGTAGCCACTTGGTCTGTATAATGCGAAAGATATAAACTGTAGATCTATTTCGTGGCACAGGACCCCTGATCTCCTTCTGTCATTACTGTCTGGCCAGAAAGGCACAAGTCTTTTGATTCCCTGCCCTCGAAAAAGGTATACCTTGCTCTCAAGGGATATGCATCATCTTGATGGTGTCTTAACAGCCAACTTTTAATTTTATGCCGCTCCAGTGCAGTAATACCAGGAGTACCCTTGTAACACACAAAGAGGCAAATGATTCAGGATTACAGTTATGAGCCCGTTAAAACAGGATTGTCATTAAAGCAGTTCTCATTTAAATGGACTCTGCTGTACAATTATTTTTTTTTTTTTGCTTGTGTGATGCTTAGTCAAGTTCTGTATTATACTAATTTTCAAACTTGCACACGGGATCTCCTAGCTTTTCGTCCTTATCCAAGAAGACTAGATGCCAGCTTTCCTACCCTGAAAGCTAAGGTGTGACCATTGAAAAATAAAATAAAATAAAAATGTGGCAGGCGCCATTACCACAGAGCCACACCCCGCAATAAACGTTAAATAAAAATATGTGTAAATACAACTATGAAGTGATATAAATGCTAACTAAAACGTAAAACCTTTTTTCTTTTCTTTTTGTACTATTGTTACAGTGACATGTGGTGTTTTTTCCGACTGACAAACTGGGCTGCCTTTTAATAGGCATTCGTGATGAACTTTAATATGTCGTGGCTCTACAAAAACTGAAGCCTACCTTAGTCATATATTATATGCCTAGTACATAATTTGCCTGACAATTATTCTTTCAGACGTCAGCGTTGGATTGTAAAAGTTCTTGTGCTTAATTATATTAAGCACAAGAAGGTGTGCTCTACACATTTTGAATCGACAGCCTACAATTGCCCGGACAATTTTGCCAACTGCTGCCCACTGCTGTACCAACAATCATAAATTGCCCCCCACCCCCCCCCCAAAGTCAACCATAAAAATGCAAGGAAGCCTCCTAAGGACAGGCAGGTCACTGAAGTGCAAAAAGTCGCCAAGAAAACACCATGTGGGCAACAAAGAAACTGGGGATGAAGACAATGAACACAATATTGATTATGATATTGATTTTGAACCAGATGATATCAGTGAACCACCCAGAAAAAAGAGGAAAGCAGAAACACCGATGTCTTATGACCCTGCCCTTGCCCAAACATTGGCTGAAATTAAGAAACTTAAGCAAGAAAAATATAAGCTGACAAGGAAACTTGCACGAGTAAAATAAAAAGTGCACAAAGATCCAATTAAATGCCTGCAAACTTGTTGCAAGGCATAATGAACACTATCTGAACAACATTTTGTCAAAACTTCCACGTTTTCCAAGTAATGTGATGGAAGTATTAATGAAGAAATCACGACACGTGAGCAATTGGTCGTCAGAGAAGGATGCAATGAATTTGTCTGTGTTTTTTCTAAGCATTGCAGCTTACAAGATGCTGCGGTCGTCTGGTTTTGTGTTATCACATCCAAAGACTTTCCAGTGAAAATTCAGCACTGTTCTGCACAGACCAGGGATTTGTCCAAAGTTGTTAGAAATGTTGAGATTAAGAATAAGATCCCTCTCTCTTGCAGAACACAAGAAATCTGTTACATTGTCTTTGGATGGTATGACAATTAAAGAGAGTCTAATGTTTAAAAACCATGATGACAGCATAATTGGTCATACTGATTATGGTAAGTTTGCCAATCAAGGTGTCCTCTTGATGGTGCGAGGTTTGTCCTTGAAATGGAAGAAAATTCTGGGATACTACATTGCAAGGCACAGCATTTCATCCTCTGTATTAGGTGATATCATTCAAGATGCTGTTACTTGTATTAGCAGCATTGGTTTGCATGTTAAGGTTATTGTAATGGATCAGGAGTCCAGTCAGTGGAAGTGGGTCAGAGATATGAAAGTCAGCCCAGAAAAACCTTTCATTTCAATTGATAATAAATTTTTGCCATTGCTGACCCTCCTCATTTAATAAAGAATTTGATAAACAATCTTTTCAGTAAAGATATTTTGTTCACACATGAAGATGTAAAGCGAAGAGCTAAATTTGATAACTTAAAACAACTGTTTGATGAAAGTCCTCTTTGGTTGCTACCAAAATGGACAACAAGTCACTTTGACTTGTCAAGAGGAAAGAAAATGAAGGCAATCCTAGCATGTCAGATACTTTCAGCAACAACTAGTGCTGCAATGAAAAAATGCATTTTTACTAATTTACTTCCTCAGGAGGCTGAGGACGCAGATTTATTATTAAAGCTCGTCAATGATATGTGGGACTTTGTTGATTCTCACACGATTTCGGCACCATAAGTTAAAAGGGCTGTGAACTTATCTGATTTTAACCAGCAGATGATAATGTTTGATAGGTACTTCAAGTTTACTGAAAGTTGGTCTTTTGTCAATAAGAAAGGAAAAGTGTGCTCTATTCCGAGGCACGCTGGCTGGCTCTTGTCCATGCATTCCTTTAAAAGACTGGGTGAGTGCGTCATCACTAAAGAAAACATGAAATTCATATGCTTGAGAAAGTGCAATCAAGATCATATTGAAAACATGCACTCAAGAATCTGAGGGTATAATGCTTATAATGATCATCCTCAGCTGCATGCATACTTGAATGCAATTAGGTGCCTTGCATGTAGTTTTTCCACCACAAAGTTGCTTGACAGTTCAATTTCTTCTGGTAAGAACTGTTCTAATCTTAAAAATGACCAAATTGTCCTTGACAGCAGCATTTCTCTGCCCCATTCCCATCCTCAAAATGATTTTGAAAACTGCTCCCCTATTTTAGTCTGAACAGTCATTGTCAGTATCATCAATTTATGATGATGACATTGTTTTACCTATTGGACCAGGACATCAGTAAATTATATGTATCAGGTTGTGTTTTGAGGAAAACATGCAAATCTTTTTCATGTTATGGAATTTGTTGTTGGTTTTGATTTGAGTCTTTACAATGACAATAGTAAGATGTCTTTCACTGCTTTAAAAGAATATAAGGAGGGTGCTCTTTTACATGTAAATTCAATGACTGCTGCCATTGTTGAGAAACATGAGTTACACTTTCGAAAGACAACAGAGAAATGTATTCCAAGGAGTAAGCCATGGCATATCATTGCATCTTCCTTTTTCAGTGAGTTCTCTCATGATCTGCAGACATTCATAAGTCCATGTGGGCATATGGAAAAGCTTTTGCAAGAATTTATTAATTTGTATACTGATATAAGAAATTTTCATTATTTGAAATTGTTCAACAAGTCTATCAGGCAGCAAAAGAAAGGTTCAGAATTTAAATATAGACAAGAAGTTGAATATGTAAGCCTTAGGCTATCTTGAAATATCAATTGTGTTGTTACCAGCAGTCAATAAATTTGACTTTCAGTATGTTTTGGTGTATGCATTTTTCTGTTAACTGTCATGGACTTGGGAGAACAGTGCCATGCCCTCACCACCTATTTTTTCATGGTTTCTGGTGATGGAGAGGGTCACAGGCTGGAACCTATGCTCCCCCTTTGGCGGTCATGTACTTTCTGTTATGAACTGGAATGAATGACAAAGAAAGATTTCATTTTCCCATTTGTACATTTCGGATCAAACACTCTGGAAAGTTTAATTGTTAGAGTAATTCTTATCACATTATCAAAACAACTCTGATAGTGCAAATGGATTTGTTTGTTTATGTTGATAAGAACAACGTTCATAGTCTCACATTTCTTTGTGTCAAACATCAGGTCGATACATTGTGTAGTTTTCGGGTCCACAGTACTATTAGGGGATTTGTCGTAGCTATATTATCTCACTCACTACGGTTCGAACCACTGTTGTTCGAATTTCCCGTTTACGGCTCACTACGGTTCGAACCACTGTGGTTCGAAGGACTTTAAAACAAGTTAAAAGAGAGGCAACCCTATTAGTTTTGAAGGGGGGTTATGATTCTGTGATCATTACCCTTGAATTGAAGCACTGGTAGAGCTCTCTACGAGAAAAAATAACGAAGTTACGGGTGTTTTTGTCAGCTGACCCCCCCATTTCCAAAATGGTGTCAAGTTCAAGAAGGAAGCGTTCCATGACTGCATGAGAAGTTTTACAGCAGTTTGATGACTCTGATCTTTCGAATTACGATGACAGTGATGCTGATCCAGATTACAGTGAACCTCAACGAAAAAAGCCATCTGCAGCGCCCGAACGTACAGGTGTGTCGAGTGTAGGGAAAGGCAAGGGAAAGAGTAAGGGCAAAAAAGGTAAACAAACAGCCACACCCACTCCTGCATCAGCTGTTGTGCATGACCCATTGGAGCCATCGACGTCAGGCTTGCGTAATCCGCATCTGTCTACTAGTGAGTCAGAGCAGGAGGACAGTGAAAATGAGCAAAATCTTTTGGATTATTGTAATGATGATGTA
>JBCAUA010754015.1:0-14999 GCA_038406235.1 Peronia verruculata | reverse complement strand
TTTGGGTCTGTCGGGGTAATAATAGATTGTAAAGCGCTTAGAGCCTGTAATTACGGGGATAAGCGTTATATAAATACGTTCTATTATTATTATTATTATTATTTCTAAATGAAAGAAAGGAAACCGAGAGAAAAAGCAACAAATATAATCTCTATGCATGATCATCAACTTAAGGACCAGACCAGCTTGAACAGTCTCCATGTCCTAACAGTGTCATCATTTGTTTTTAACTTGTCAACTCTCCAGATGACAAATTGTTTCTTTGACTACATTACATAAGCTATTCCTCGGTCGCCTACTGACGTAAAAAAATAACGATATTACTATAAAATAATGATTGTGGGCACACGATGATTTTTTTTTTTTTAATCTGTGGAAAAGCCAACAGGTAAAAAACCTAGAAATGCATTATGTGCTTCATAACTGTGACATTTTTATCAAAACAAACAAAATGAAAAACAACTTGCTTGACCAGCCCCCCCCGCCCCCTCATCTGGTTATGCTAAGAATAGGCCTGATCTATAAGGCACGCAAAGCTCGGTCTTTAGGTCTTATGAAAACACGAGTTCATAAGAAAGAAATCAGGCATGAGAATTCGTGGAAATAAAAGGAAGGGGAGCTATGAAAACCAGTTATATTTTGTGTGCTATTTGCAACGCAAGATATGCTATGCTATGCTATCCTATCCCACATTACTCTACACTACACTATGCTACACTATACTATACTATACTATACTATACTATACTATACTATGTTATTCTATACTATACTATACTATA
The DNA here is from genome assembly GCA_038406235.1 of Peronia verruculata. Taxonomy (NCBI): domain Eukaryota; kingdom Metazoa; phylum Mollusca; class Gastropoda; order Systellommatophora; family Onchidiidae; genus Peronia; species Peronia verruculata. Next base: position 14,217 of record JBCAUA010754015.1, on the reverse strand, counting down.
CTATACTATGTACATGACATGACATAACAAGGTATAATATAATATAATATATTATAATATAATGAAATGTTATATGATATAATATATAATATGTGTGCAGGTACAAATATAAATAGCTAACTTTTAAGGTGCAACATGGCCATAATCAAATCAAGGTGCCGCCAAATTTAAAAATAAATCTTGCATTTCGGCATATCTTTTCAGCACAGGTTTCTGTTATCATAAATTATTTTATAAAAAAACGTAACGCACAGGTAACAACATTCTGCATGCCTCGAGCATATCGAAGATAATGCAATCAAGAGGACCCTTTGCTTAACACGGAAATCAAAATTTTATAGGATGCAGTGTTACAGCGTCCTGAGAGGTTGTTTTTTCTTCCCATCGACGTTTCTGTGTGTTAGGTTTGGCAAGAGTTCAAGATTTGCTAAGGGTCGGATAACCAAATTTCTCGTAATCTGCTCGTGCAAAGAGACTGTGCCAGTTTATCTTGTCAAGAAGTTTGCAACTTGCTATAAAGTTGTACGTGTGTCTGTGTGTCTACCTGCTTGTTTTTCGCCGGATGAAAGGAAGAAATAAATAGGGAGAACTGAGAGAGATGTGTACCAAATATGTGTGTGTGTGTAATGAGAGAGAGAGAGGTGGGGGGGGGGGGGGGGAGGGGAGTATATGTCTTTAAACTTTGTGGTGATGTTAATCTACATATTGCATGTAACAGGTTGTGAGCACTTCTACCACGAAGGGGACATGAAATGCGGAGGATAGTATTTGAATTGTTCGCAACCATCCACAAATGCGTGTCATATGCAGATTATTGTCGTTACTGTCCTTCATATTAAAATAATATTATGATTTGCAGCTGGATTTGGTGTTCCTATGGCCATCAGAGACCTCTTTCTCTCTCTGCCACATTGTTTTTCCCGGCAACATTTCCCAAAGCTGCTGTAATTGCCCCCACGAAAACAGAGTCATCTGCTATCTTTGGCATCTGAGTTGTATTCAGTCACTCGAGGCTTCTCTCCGTTTTCGACATTCTGAACTGGCTGATAGTGCATAGCACTCGTGCCCTAGTAGTGAACACTGAACAGTATGTTTTAGGCATGTTTGTACAAGTACGATGGCGGCCATCAGCCAGAGAGCCCCCAAGTGGGCTCGATAGGTTATCTTTCCGTTGTCACAGAGAGTCTCTGAAACATGGCAAGAGATGAAGTGGGACCGTAGATGATATCAACATTGGTTGTCTGCGACTGTGATCCTGGAACAGCAGAATCATTGAGCTCTGTGTAGACTTATTGTTGAACGAAGTAAACACGTCGGTGAACAAAGAAACAGTCAAACAAGCAGCAAAATGTACATATATTATGCTTCTTTACATAAATGCACACATGCATGAATACATAAATGCTTGCATATTATGTATGGATACATACATACATACATACATACATACATACATACATACATACATACATACATACATACATATATTGCATGCATACATGCATAATGGTACATACATACATACATACATACATACATACATACATACATACATACATACATACATACATACATACATAAGCTTAGTATACATAGTCTACATACATACATACATACAGACAGACAGACATAGACACAGACAGACATATAGACAGTCCTGATGTAGTTTGGTCGTGAACTCTTTTTCAGATTTTCTCTGGTGCCTTTGTTCAAAGGCGATGCATGCGCGTATGTGTGTATGTGTGTTTAAATGTAAAGGACAAGTGATTGTCGATGTTAAATAATGTACGTGGTCACCTCCCCTGAGAAGTAGATTGTCATTTCTTGCATTCAACTAACTTAGAGGACTGTATGTGGGGAGGGGGGTGGGGGGGCACTGGATTGGCCGATTTCAGCGCAAAATGTCGACTTTCTAGCTTTCTCTTATTTTTATTTTATTATTATTATTTTTATTATTGTTATTATTATTTTTATTATTGTTATTGTTATTATTATTTTGTATTTTCAGAAAGATAATTCATTTCTGTATCAGACTACAGGCCCAGAGTGTCCCTGTGACTAAAAAGTTGTTATTTGCATTTTTTGTTTGTTTGTGTGTGTGTGTGTGTGTGTGTGTGTTTTTTTATATATATAAATTCAGCAAAATTTCCTGTAAAATTGAAGTAAAATGGTATTGTTAACTCGGTCTATTCCGCCCTTACTGACAACAGTAACTGCTGAGCTCGTTCATGGATCTTTTGAGGATCTCTATTGTGTGAAAGAAAAAACAAAGTCACTGGACGTTGGTTAAGAAACTTACACATTCATATTCAGTAAAGTGATAGAAAGGAAATAACCTATTCATTCAAATTCAGCGAAGTGAAAGAAAGGAAGAGAATATTAGCTTACGAAATAGAGAACCAAGGCCACTTTGTTTGAGGTCCAAGAACAAGTGCTTCAGGAGGCACTCTATAATCTAGAGTGAGGGTTTCATGTTTCATAGCCTATAGTTTCTTCAGACGTCCTGTCTGCAAATTGTAGAGCTGTGTGCACATCGAAGTTTTTTGTTTGTTTGTTTGTTTGTTTTAATGTATTTTATTGTCGTTGTTGTGTTTTTGTCGATTTTTGTTTAAAATTTGATCTAATTTTTATATGTCCTCCCGAACTTGCCAATATATTTTCATTAAATTTGACTCACATAGTTTCCATGAAAATTAAAAAAACAAAAAAACAAAGTGACCCGGGCTTTTGGTTATAGCTGATTTATTTTTTTAGAGAAAAAAGTAATGAATAGAAATGCTAATTTTGTAGAAGTTTTGATATTTTGAATTTTCTGAATCAGATCAGTATGTCAATTACACATGCACCAAGTAAAATGACTTACGATCAAAGGCCGAACAATTTTTTTTTTTTTGTGTGTGTACTATGTATGCATATATACACACAAACACAGACACACACAATATACACGCATACTGCATAAACGCACATATAACTGGGACTAGCAGACAGATAGGTGGAGAAATAGATAGATAAATCAAGTTTTTCTACACCTCTTATGTTTTCTTTCGTTTTTGAAGCTGCAGAAGCACAAGAAAGAGAGTTCAGGCGCACAATCAGACAAACAGATAATCATATACAAAGTGAATATATATTAACGGACTTAGATAACCTACAAGTGCTTAATGATAGTTGCACTGTCACAACTGTCCGAGCGGAATTTACCGAAAGTTTCCAATGCCCAGTCGTATGGAAATCGTCTTGTTGGGACATTACCTAGCCAAACCACTGGGCTGCTCTGTGCCCGGTCATTACGTTATCACATCCTGTTATTCAAGCATTGACATTAAACAGCCCTCGAGAGCCAAGCATTCTTATTGCTGATGCGAGTCAGGAGTTTTTCTGGACAGTAGTTCCCATAGGCAGATATGAGAGATTAGTCGTACTTACAGCTTTGAATATTGTCAGAATGCTATGGGTACTATTTCTTCTCTGAATTCAGTTGTTAGTTCGAAGCGCCACTGGTTTTAGTTCGAACAGTAAAGGTTATCCTCAAGAGCTTAATTATCCAAGCCTATGGGCTACAGATGGTCTTTGCTTACACACTTTGAGACATCCAGATAGACAAACAAACTGACAAATAGACAGTTAAGCAAAGAGACAGAGAGACAGATAGATAAAGAAGTAAAAGGAGAGACTTTTTTTCTCTAATAACCAGTTTATTAAAAAGGAATGCTTGTATGTAAAATGGGTTTTCTGCTTAAACTGACCACAACGCCATGGGTTAGATCAAGAATATCAGTCAGAAAAAAAGAAGAAAAAAAAAAAAAGATAAGTGGCTTGCTGTGTTGGGGGAATTATGGTCCCATGGTTTCAACTTTTCATGTGTCCCAGTTTTTTCGGTGATGCAGAAAAGTATCATCAAGTTATCAAGACAATTTATTGCCACCCCTTTACAAGCTTGACACAAGTTGTTAAGATATTATTACATACAAGTATCATTAAAAATATGAATAATGAAGCTGGTTGCCATGATCATAATTAAAAATAGCAATGAAAAAGTTAATACGTACAAATTTATCTTCCTCAGTCCTTCTGTCCATCTTTCTAGCCAAATATGAAATCATACTGTCGTTCCAATATGGAGATAAATTACCTTATCCTTATTTTCAGATCATTTCTGTGGATGGACTGAATTTTTATCTGCATTAGACATTCTTGTTTTGAAGTATTTTCTCATGTTGTTTTCTTAGCTTTCTGTCTTTTGAAACATTTCTTGGTCTTGAATCAAATATGTCATTTTGGACAACTAAAGGTCAATGTAGAATGCTGAGTAGTTACAAGCAGAGAGAGCTGTCATTCCCACAGTGAATTGAAACCAAGAGAATCCTGCTTAACAAGGCCATATTTCACTAGACTCTGTTTCCCTTATGTTTTGTCTCTTGTGTTTCCATTTCAAGGATTATTTTCATTCACAGGGACACCATTCATTCATCTGAGGCTGAAGGTTTATCCCTGTACCCCAAGAAAATAGCCAAGGTAGGGAGGGATGTGTTTTTGTCTGTTATAAATAATTCTATTGTGGAACAAATTATTTAAACTGGTGGGATAAAATAAGAGTATTGAATCACAAATTGTCATTTAATACATTGTGTTTTCAAGTTTAGAGCTCATTGACTGCATTTCTGTTGTGATGTCCATGATAGTAATGATATGAAAATTTATGATTTTTGTAGTTATGCTAATCACAGCAGTTGCAGTACAACGGATGTGCTTTTCTCTCTGGTTATGATCAAAATCTGTATCACGCTTTGTGTTGAAAGAGTTGTGTTGATTTTCTTCTTTTTTCCCACCAAAGGCAATAGGCATATTTCCAATCAACTATGAATATTTTGTTCATTATTTTTGCCTTATCACTATTTCTGTTTGTATCTAATGAAAGGACAGGTCATGAAATGCTGGAGTTTCTGTCTTTAAACATATACTGTTTGAAACACATATAGAATTCTAGTCTTCCTTTGTTTACAGGGTTTCAAGTCAGCATCAGAATCATTATCAGATCTTTGGTATCGCATCAACTTTTGGAGCCAACAGTTCAAGGAAATTGAAGGTGATAAATAGTTCAAAGCATTTTTTCTGAGCCTTTAATTGCCACATATGTAATGACAGAATTTTGAGAATATCATTAAAGTGACTCTTAGATCTGGTTACTACAAACCTTTTTTATGAAATCACAGTTTCTATATTTATGTATGGATGTTTGTTTCTCCATAGGTAACAAAAAGCAAACATTTACAACAAAATTCATTGTGTTGGAGATCACTGGTAGGATACACTCAGAGTTCATAACCCTAAACCTAACCTTTGTATGTTAGTTGAAAGGGACAATGTTGTGAGTCCAGTGCCTTGCCTTTTGAGCTCAGAGCATTGGATGTCAGTCTCATTTTTTAAAAATTTCCCTCTTCAGATTCCTAACAGCTATTTAGAGAAGATAGGGATATTTAGTATCACAGCAGATGTATCTGTATAGCTAATAATCTATAGTTACTAATCACATCCTCGCCACTAAAAGTTCCCACTCACACACATGTAAAGCTGCTTTTTTTTTCTAATTTTTTATTGATCTGTTTAATTGTTTGTTTTTATCTCTTTTTATATGTCAGGGCATTTTGGAATAGCCACAACTACGTACTTCAGATTTGCACGATGGCTGATAAAGATCAACTTCATGGTTTTCTTCCTCTTTCTTTGCTTTGTGTACATCCCACAACTCAGTCACGACTCCATCTTCAAGGACACTTACGTTGGCCCCGTGAACTCATCTCAGACTTACACAGAGAAGGCATTTCGCTGCAGTGAGGAATACACAGAATATGTGAATAATCGGACAGAAGATGAAGATGCTTTGAGTATGTTCTCAGATATTGCACAAGGAAGGGTAAGTGAGAGGAGCAGAGAGCGTCATTGTGAAATTTATAGTTGTGTGTTCGTTTTCATACCATGCACTTGTGAAACTTCTTGTAGTCTTTCCAGAGAAAATTTGAAGCCTTTCATGCTTATCTCAAATAACGTTACAGATACATTGTCATATTTTGAGTCCTGAAGATATTAAAACAATTTTTTCAGGTGGATCAGGTTGAGAATTTTTGGTCTGTGAATAATGAAAATGTGTCTTCTCAAGGATGTCTTCAAGAGGATGTTTTTAACATTGTATGTTGCATAATTTCATAATGGTTTGACATGTATTTTCAGTGAATGATGAAGAATTGGCTTCCAATATATTTAATATGCATGAAGTTAAAATTCAGTTGTTGTTTATCTATATATATTGGGCAAGAATAGGAACAAGCTTAAGCATTTAATAGCCATTTGCCTCTAACTGTACACTTATAATTGTAAAGAAGTGGAATGAGTTCAAATTTTCACAATATTTAGATGAGATCAAGAGTAAGTGTGAGAATTACTTTGTTCCTCTTTATTTTCATGTCAATAATACTACTTATTGAAATATAAGAAAATGCTTGGTGTTTTTTTCCCCTTTCATCGGACATAATCGTCTGTTTCAGGGTCACTTGGAGCAGAGTATGCTGTTCTATGGCTACTACAGCAACCTGACCTTCTGGATATCAGGGGCAGAGGGTGAACAGTTTGAGGTGAAATACAATATGGGACTGGGCTACTTACTCACTGTGGGCCTCAGCTTCCTCATTGTCTTCATCATGATTGTCAGAAAGTGAGTACCTTCTTTATTGTTGTCATTATGAGTGTCAGAGAGTGAGTACCTTCTTCACTGTTGACATCATGATTGTCAGAAAGTGAGTACCTTCCTCATTGTTGTCATTATGAGTGTCAGAGAGTGAGTACCTTCTTCACTGTTGACATCATGATTGTCAGGAAGTGAATAGCAGCCAGTACATTCTGGAGATGACATGAAACAAAGCAGGGATCTTCATTTGAGATTTTTTTTTTTTGGTTAGTCAATGGATATTTTTTTGGGGGGGCGCTGTCTGTTTGGGCCTATTGGCCCAGCTGTACCCCCACCCTATCTTTCACACCCCTTCCCCCCACCACCACCAAACTGCGAACAGACCCTCCCATTGTTTCACTTTTACTGTGTGGTACAACTTTTTTATTTGCCTATGCTTCCTCATTGCAATACTAGGCCCAGATAGACACTCTGTATTTTTTTCCTCCTCCAGATTTGAGACACAACAGTGTAAAGGAAGTGGGATTCTGTTAGCAAAAGGATTCAGAAACCTCTTTCTATGTGAATAATGCTTATTCAGTCCCAAATCAAAATAAATGTCAACTAAATAATGATCATTGTAAAAGCTAAGGCTATTACTGAGAGTGTGACAAGACCAACAATTTACTTTTCTCTAGTGTCATCACTGCAGCTAAAAAACTGAATAAAAAATTCTTTTAGCATATTTAACAATAGCATCGTATTACCCTTTGTTTGAAGGAGAAGTGAAACATTCTAAACACAACAATCAGACAATTCCCTGCAATTCATACTGATATTTTCACATAAATTTTTATCAATGGTAGTTTTGAATTATTGAAGATTTTATGAAAGAAAAGAAAAGTGTAGAAAATAGTCTGTTGTTTTCTTTATAGCTTCATATTTCCAACAACCTGCTTTTTTGACTACTCATTAAATCTTGGAGAAAAACAACCAGTAATGTTTTGTTGATAATGCAACAAAGCTTAAAGCCATCAGAATTTGAACTAAAGGCTATATCTCTCCCACAGCTCAAGTAGAACCGTCAGGGAAACTGTGATGGATTTTGACAATAAAGCATTTCCACTCTACACCAATGCAGTATTCGGCGGCTGGGACTATTGTATAAACAGAGAGAAAACTGCCTTCTTCAAGCACAAGATAGTTTTTAATGAGTTGAAGGTAGGACAACAGCTAAAGACAGTGACAGCAACATTCTGCAGTATTTTATTATTATTGTTTGGGGAGGGGGGGAGAGGGGTCTCCCTGTAGAAGGAAGCAAATCAATATATATACAATAATTTTTAATGTGACAATAACATTGGCCAGAACAAACAAGAATAAAAAAAGATAAATAGAAAACCATGATTTTCCAAAAGTATTTCTATATTTTGTTTTTTGTTTTGTTTAACATTTAACGTAATTTTGTTTTTGAATTTTTCTATGTTACTTTTGCTTTAATGACTTCTTATTTTAAATCTGGATTCCAGTAAATGTTGTTGTTGTTATTGTTGTTGTTGTGAAGTATGATTTCTAAAATTAATGGCATGAAGTGTCATGGTCATGAAAAATATTTTTAGTAATATTTTCTCACATTTTTGGAGGCCAGCCATAAACAAAATCAGTTTGACTGTATTTTTCTTCACCTCATCACAGGCAACTCTGGAAGAAGTCGAATTCAAGAGGAAGAGAGAAAACAGATCAACCAGGGAAAGGACTCGGCTGTATCTTAAACGTTTTATCATCAACTTAATAGTGTTGGCAATTTTAGTTGTCTCCTTTTATGCCATCTTCATCACTACAGATTTTTTGATAGAGGTAATCATTAATTTTGAAAACAATTATTTTTTAACATTTGAAATGTACAAATTTATGATCTCATCATTTAGATTGTTTCAGACCCAGACCACACTGTCACTTACTGACAAGGACATCAATAAAACATGGACATAGACTAGACATGAAAACAGGAATTCCTGTCTGTTGTTGATTCCTAACATCCATATTTGAATAATGATTCAAACTCAAAATGTATGAGTCTTTGCCAACCAAATAATATACAGGGTTAATATAGAATACATTTATGAGGTTCATGCTCTTTTTTTGACTTTCAGCCTCCTAGGAATGTTTGTCTCAACTTATGAAAACAGCGCCACAATTGAAACTAGTATATTGATCATGTAGCAGTGTTCATTGTGTTTTTTGACATATGCTGTTTCATTTTTCAGAAACAAACTGAGGACCTGAGTGAGATCGTCTTCTTGCTGATAAGTTATTTGCCATCCATTGTAATTTCTGTGCTAAATGTTGTTATCCCTGAAGTCTTCCTGGTGTTGTCTGATCTGGAGGAGTACACACACAGCTTTGCTACTCACATCACAATCATCAGGTAGGCTAGACGACAGTCATACACATTGTCTGAAACTTTAGAATTTGGCAATTATTGTGTCAGAGAACAGTCTTCTCTTGTCTTTGGCTTTTTCTTGTTTTAGCAGTTTATTAAGTTAAAGACAATTATGTCTAGCTGTTTACTGTAGTAAAGGACTGCCATTCCTGATTTTCAGCTGTTTATTAGCTGCTGATGTTTTCTGAAATCTCTGAGGGCTCCTTTGCTATTTAATTATTCTATAAATACTGATGCCTGCCTGACTATAGTCACACTGACAAAGTTGTTCACTGCAATTGTATATTCAAGTTCAGGGAATTTACTTGTCCAGTCAATAACACTAATTAATTCCAGTGATGTGACGTTTATCCTCTGCATGTTTTTTTCTGTAGAGCTGTCTTTCTAAGGCTGTCCAGTGTTGGAGTGCTGATTGTGTCGCTGTATGTGAGACTGCAGTACCAGGAGAACAGACCTCAGATTGCATGCCCAGAGGAGTACAGATACAATGCCACCAAGACAAAATGTTGTGGCAATATCTTGTGGCAATCAGATATTGAAAATGACAGCTCAGGGAGAGGAACTGTCAGGGTAATTTGCCTTCATTCTGCTCTATGCTATCGTTGTCACTAGATATGGGGTCATTATGTTTCCATCATTCTTTTTTTTTATATATATTTTTTTTCTTTTAAATAAAAATGTCTGTGTTAACACAAAGATGCTGTCAAAACAGATCATATCAATGCATGTAATGCATCAAAATAAACTGTGCATATGACTATGTTTTGAAGCTATTTTTATAGCTGAAGGCTCCTTTTCTTTAGATTTAGGGAATTTTGGTGCATTCAGCAAATTATGTTTTGGTAAAACAGGAAAGAAGGAAACTCTCATAATGAACATGATTGATTTATCATGAATACTTTGCTGATTTCCAAATTTCAGTTCATTTTTTTTTTTTTTTAAGCAACTCTTATTCTGCTGCATTAGATCTATATAAGTAAATCCTGTAGACAGCACAATTTTTTTGTTTTTTTTGTTTGCCTCATTCTTTTTTAGAAAGAAAAACTGTTAAGAAATTACCAATACAAAAAAAAAAATATATATATATGTAATGCTATATCGTGGACAGCACCTCTAACTCAATTTATCATGGATATATTTTAACCTTATAGTTAAAACCACAAACACATATGATTAAAAGAAATCAAAATAAAGAGTCCTCAACATCAGTCAGCCATCACTAGCTTACCCTACAGTAATTATTATACTTAAGACATACCTTTTTATTTTGTCCGTGAAAAGGGGACACTGATAACGAAAATTCGAATTAAGATTTCAGAACTGTGCATTGCACTTACGTAGTAAAATTTCTGGATTCTTATGTTTAGATGCAGCTGGTCTTTTGTTGTTGTTGTTGTTTCTGCATAGTTACTACATAGTTATTATATTTGAATCCCTGTGAATGTGAGAGAGTGCCAGCTGGTTGATTTTTCACATGTTGAGAGAGTACAGGAAGCAAACCAAAGAGAGTAAGCCATTGTTTCTAAATCAGTCTTTAACATAAGCAACTCACTTAAACTATGCACCTGAATAAGGAAAATAAACAGTTTTACTCATTCAGTTGAATGATCCTCAATAACCACTTTCTTTCTTTTCTTTTTTATTTGTTCTGGATCGTTTGATACATATGTATGTGACATTTTTTGAGTATATTATGTACCAATTCCAATTTTTCTATTGATCATTTTGCAGTGCTGGGAGACCTATGTGGGCCAACAGTTTTATAAACTTGCAATCGCAGATTTCTTGTCAGTTGTCCTCGTGGCTCTCTTAGTCAAAATACCTCGCAGGTAAATCATTACTTATTATAAAAACTTATGGTTTTAAAGATATTTAGTTTGTACAGTATGAAGATATAAATGACATTGATTTCTGACAATTTTGATTGAAATGACATTGATGATTGAGGATCAGTTTTATTGCAAAAATTGGTGTGTTAATGAAGTTCTTTGATTATGTGACTTGAGTCAGATGTCCAGCTCTATGATGTACAAAGTTGTTGCTATCAGTTAAAAAGGAAATAAGTGTACTGTTCTTCAGTGGAACATTTATTAAGCTATAACAAAGCTATGACATGCATGAGCAGCGATATTCATAGTAATAGTCTATTCTTGTGATCCTTTGGTCAATAAAAGCAGACTTTCCCAGTGGAATCTCCTTTTGAAATTTGACTCATTTCACTGGTTGCTCAACTGATAATGATACCCTGAAGGCCAGCTCAAAATGTTCCGAGTTGCACGGCAGATGAGGAAAGAGTGGAAAGATACCAAGGTAGCAAAATTTGTGAAAAATGAGTCTGGGAATATCATGACTGAGAAACAAAATATTTTGTGGAGATGGAAGGAATACATGTACTTCAATGATCTGCTAAATATTGAGAATCCTCATGCAATTGAGGAAGTAGAGAAAGTTGAACCATTTTTCCCTTGAAGAGTGTTGAGATTTAGTTATTGACGGTAAATTTGTAGGATACTTATCACAGTTGTATTATATTTTTGCATCTCTCAGATTTATTTACCATCAGCTGAAAGACAAAGTATGGATCGTAGCCAAGCTGGGTCTAGCAAAGTTTGATCTTCCTATACAAGTGCTGGACATTTTGTATACTCAGACTCTCTGTTGGTATGTTAATGTATTCATATCAGCCTGAAACTTAGTGTGCATTTTCCTTAATGCCCAGATCAATTGAATTTATTGTCATAAGTAGGATATGATGATACATCAGCACAAACTGGTTGATTAAGGGAGGCAGATAGTATATATTAGCCAGGAATTCCTTAGCAAGGAGATAATCTCACCGTTTTGGAACTGATATTTTTTTTGGTATATAGGTGGGTTATAATTTTATCTCTTTTGTGTTTGTTAGTGACAGTCACTAGAGCGTTGACAATCGCAAGAGAATATCTCCTAACATTTAAAATGTATAATTTTGACATTTCCTTGTCAGTTATATAGACAGAAACAATCATTTTCCATAACTGACTTTACATCACTTTTAATTTTCTGTCTACTTCTTTGAATTTCAGGATGGGAATGTTTTTCACTCCATTGTATCCCGCCATTTCTTGTGTCAAAGTGTTTATTTACTTTTTTCTTAAAAAGGTAAGAAAACAGAATTTAAACTGATTTATCACTTCATGGTAATCATGATACTTGCAGGTATTTGTTGAAATTTTCTGTTCTAGAGAATATAAGAAGTTAAATTAGATTAGATTGTTCTTTGCTTCGTAGGCTTGACGAGCCAAATCATGCTAGGTCACAGTTGGCTGTTTTCATTGTAAACACTGATTGAATAATTTAAGGCATCACCATGATCTCTGATTAATTGTTGATAGCCTGCACAACCATCAGTATAGTTTACATCAGTGGAATGCAATATGGATATTGCTTGTAAATGTTGGCTGCACTGTCACTTCTTGTTCAGTTTTTCAGCAAAATGGATTTCTACTCATCATAACTGTTGATCTGAACATGTACAGTCTGCATGATGTTTAGTGCATGAGTGTTTTCTACTTTATGTTTAGGATGACCATAACATGACTTTAAGGCACATTTTATGGCTAATAGCTAATATTCAATGAAAATTTATTTGTATATGGCTTTAAGGGTTGCATTAGTTATTCACATATAAATATTATTTTGTTTTGCCACAGTTTGAGCTAGTGAGTTTGTCAGATCCACCAGTGAATGCGTACAGGGGATCTCGCTCCTACTCGTTCTTTCAGACTGTGTTACTGGTCTCGTTTATTATGATCTCTGGCCTTCTCGGCTACATGATTGGAAAGTAAGTTATTTGTAACTATGAGCTTTGTCAACAGATTTATTCTTTATATTTGTGATTTTTTCCATGGTGTGATAGAAATATAACAGTTAAAATGTGTTACATCCTGAGGAATTACATCTGTACACTTTTGTGAATGCTTTGGCTTTTCTGGTCACTTTATTAAAGACATAGAATGTTTTAAGGCCTAAACTGTCTCACAATGTATCCATTAAAGAATCTATGCAGATTGAATGTGTGGGAAAAAAAGAGAGAATTGATATGCATGTTTGGAGAAGTAATAGGCATAGCATTATCATTTTAAACTTGCAATATGTTTTACTCTCCAAAGTAATTGCCTCCTGTTTAGATCTGAAAATGTGGTTGATGTTTCTAACTTAGTCATTCATTCATTGTGCTGTTCTCTGGAACAGGATTTCGGTAACCCTCTGAATGGACATAATGACTGCACATGGAGATGTAAAAAAGGAAAAAAGAAGAAATTCAAATAATTTAGAATCAAACACTGTATTCATTCAATATATCAACAAACTACACCATTTGCTGTGAGTTCATTTAATAAACGTTTATAAGTCAATGGCCTCGAGCATGAACATTCTATGTGCAATGTTAAGAAAAGAACATACTAGATTTCTTGTCCTGAATCAGTAATACAAGAATACAGGCTCATGGTTTTGAGAAAGTTAAAGAAAATTGTGAATTGTTGATGTGGTTTAACAATTTCATTCATTCTTTTTGTTCATAGCAAGATTCTTTCTAAGACTGAAGCGTACTGTCCAAATTAAATGGTCATTCTTCTTGTCTTTCTTTTCCAGTTTTCAGCCATCAATGAGCTGTGGTCCATTCCGGATTTATTCGAGTTCAGACTATGTGATGTTTGACGTCCTGTCAAATGAAGTTAATTCATGGCCAGATGTTCCCAAGGGAATTGTCAAATTTTTTGGAACAGTAGCATTTTTTCTGCCAGCATTTCTTGTCTTGTTGTAAGTCAACATAATCAGATGTTCCTTTGCAGTCACTCACATGAAACTTTTTCAACATAATACAGTGGTCTCCGCCTAAGAACCCTCCGCCTAAGAGCCCGGTCCGCCTAAGAACCCGCCTCTGCTGCAAAACGGAATTTTTCCTCTGTAATTTACCTCTCTAAGAACCCGATCTGGGTGCTCCCAAATAAAAAAAATCCGTCTAAGAGCCCGGTGTCAGACCAAAATATCCGAGTACTTATGGTATAATTCCACATCATACTGTCCACTTGAGAGAAGCGCACAGTGCTAGATGTGCAGTAACATG